>VZTF01005562.1:67586-98715 GCA_013397755.1 Cnemophilus loriae | reverse complement strand
CCTCGGCGCCCCCCCACTCCCGTCACGGAGCCCTCCACGCTGCCGCCCCCCGGCCCGTGTCGCGGGATAACCGGGGTAACCGGGAAAACCGGGATAACCGCCCCGCCGGGGCACCGGGGGAGCCCCCGATGGCCGCGATTCCTTCACAGGACGGGGGCGTGAGGCGGCCCTGCGCGCCTGTCAGGGACCCCCCCGTGGGTGCCTCACAGGCTCCCGGGGCGCCCTCACACCTCCCGGGTGTGCCCGGCGCATCCCGGGGGCAGTCACACTTAAACCGAGCCCTGCATCCAAACTCTGGGAAAGTTGGAAGTCCCAGGGGTCCGGTGGGAGCTCCGCTGAGAGCTGCCAGGGAGGAGAGGCACAAGGCAGAGCGGGTTTGAGCGCCCATCATTCCCACTCCGAGATGGGCGCTGGAAAGGCCACGGACACCCTCTGTGTGGTGGCTGTCCCTGAGCAGCCCTGTGAGTCAGCACCAGGGGAATGTGCCGTTGCATTTTAGGGGGGAAAATGCCAACAGGGAATTCTCAGGTGTCCCAGAGCTTCCTCACAGAACCTGTCCTCACTGGGACACTCAGGTGTCCATTGCTTCCATGGTCTTACCAACAGGTGAGACATGACAGCAATGAGAACATCTGGAAAACACCATATTTTCCTGAAGAAATGAGTTTAAAGCCCTAAAGCAGACTCAACAAGCCTCGGAAGTTATTTGATCAGTATCTTTAGCAGTACCACAGTCTCCATCACTGAAGCCTCTCTATCAGTTGCAGAATGGGGTTTTTCCATAGAATCATGGAATCTCCTGAGTTGGATCCACAGGAATCGAGCCCCACTCCTAGTCCTGCACAGGACAGCCCCAAAATCCCACCATGTGCGTGAGAGCATTGTCCAAATGCTCCTTGAGCTCTCTCAGGCTTGGAGCTGTGACCGCTTCCCTGGGGAGCCTGTTCCAGTACCAAATTTGTCCTATTTCTTTTAAACTTGGGAAACTGCTGGGAAGGAACTGGTACATGGAACAAGCAACGCACGGGGCTCCAGGAGATAAATACACACACAGTGAGGGCGAGACCCTGATGGTCTGCTTGAAATTCAGCTAAACTGCAGGAGACCTAAGAGCCTGAAATACTTCCTGCCTTGTTCCGGTGGTCCACAGGGATCTTGCAAACAAGAGGAGGATCAAGCACTGGTATGATTGTTGCAGGGTCCAGATGTTACACAGGAGAAGCTTGAGGGGAAATGCAGCTATTTGGAGACACTGATTCCTGAAACAAATACCAGTCGTTAGTGGAGCAGGGGAAAATAACCTTAACAGCTACATCCCTGGAAGTCCTCAAGGTGCAGTAGGGCAACGCTCCTTAAAAACTGTCTGATATTGTTTATGAGTTGGACTTGGATGATCCTTGTGCATCCCTTCCGCTTCAGGATATTCTGTGATTACTCCATTTCACTGCTGCCCTTTGGAAACACAACCTTTGTATGAGACTTTTCCAGGCTCTGTTTAATGCAGCTGGACGTCACCAAGAGCCACTTTACAAGCACAAAAGTTCTGTCTCCTCGCACCAGAGCTGGTCCCCACCTGAAAAGTGAAGGCAGCTCATAGTGCTGCCAAATTGTTCCCTAAAAATGATATTTTATTGGAGTTCTTCCCTCTGCTGTGAGCCACAGGAATAGGAGGGAAACCACAGCACTCTGAGATCAGAGTGAGTTCAATTTTGGTTTTACACAGAGCACACTTACTCCAGTTGTTAGATATGTTCAAGTGACTTCCAAAATCTACCACCTCAGACTCCCATAGCTAAACAGAATGCTATTTGTAGCAGTAAAGTGAAGAATCTGAGAATTCTGAAGTTCTGAAACCTCTCTGCAACTCAAGCGGCAAACCCACAGTGTCACAGTGTTTCAGAGGGAAACACTTGGGCAAAATTCATGCTGAAGTTTGGTGACAAATATAGTTTAACAGCTGCTTTTTGGGAAAAGTGGAGGTGAGGCCACCTTCCCTCTTCCAGGTGTTTGGAATAGGAGAACATCTGGACAACGGACAGGTTGAGGATGGGGAACTGCGTGCTCCAGAGCTGCACAAGAGTGGGAAGAACAACGGAGCCATCTGCAGAGCTCCCTCTCTTTTGAGATACTAATTTATTCTGAAGTGGGGCCTTTCCTCGTCCCTTTCTCAGAGGGATGGGGGGGAAAAATGGAAAGCTAATTGCTGATTCCAGAACAATATGTCTGTGTGTCTGCCGGGCTCCAGCCTCTGTCAGACGGCGGCACAGCCGAGACACAGCATTTGGGTTTTTTCTCCCCTTATTAACTGGGAAGAACAAACCACCAGAGCCCTGACAGAAGATCCTCCTACCCCAAATTCTGGCCTGGTTTTTTTCGGGAAAGGGATAACATCCAGGGCTACAGACTGCCTGAACAGCAGCACAACAAGAATCTTTGTCTGCAACTCACAATTTGGGCTGTGGCAGCACCTTGCTGAAGGTTGTACCTGTTGGTAAAAGGGGTTGTAAAGCCCCTTGGCTGTGGGGGAGCTGGGCCAGGAGCCAGCAGGGATTAAGTTATTGTCCCTCATTGCACACCTCACGAGGTGCTCGGTGGGACAAGCACACACAGCTGAGCCAGTGCTAAAGGGAAAGAAGGAAAAAGAGGATTTCACTGTTAACACAGGGAGAACAGGGAAAAGGATCTTTGCATTTTCTGACTCTGAGTTTCAGGAGTAAAAACTTTATTTGTCCCACAGGAGAATGGGGAAGAGCCCCAGCATCTCACTGTGGGTCAGGCTGGGAGAAGGGTGTTTGCACTACACACCCCAGAGCACACTCGGAGCTCTCTGACCTTCAGAAACAGCTGTGGTGAGTTTTCTAAAAAGTCACAGGAAATCCAAGAGGAAAAATCCCCCAGCAGTGCTGCAAAGACAGAGAAAGGGAACCTGCAGCTCTGGTGTCCATGCTGGCAGGAGGCTGGCAGCACCTCTTTTTGATCAAAGTGTGGAGGCAGTGCATCCCTGAGAACACCAGAGCTTCCTGCACAGCCACAAACCGATGGAGAGCTCCCATTCCACCGGCAGCTTGCAAATAGGCATGGAAGCTTAAGCAACAGCCTTAATCCGAGTAAGCTCACACACTAAGAGCAGCAGTGTGGAGGATCCTGCACCAACTGGTTCCTCGGCCAGGCCTCAGGGAAGGACTTGGCTGCAGGGAAGAGCCCGGCACATCTGTGAGGGGGAGGATGGCCAGCCCCACCTTCCCAAACAGCCTTGTGGCTGCAGATGGGGATAAACCCATCCTTGGGTCTTTATGTGGCCCCTATCTGGCTGCAGCGACAGGGCTGGGTTAAAAAGTCTTTAATTCAGCACATCTCAGCTGCATCCCATGGGGATCCTGCCTTTTTCCAGGCATCTCCCCCACCAAGAAACATCCCCAAATCCAGCTATGTGATCCCATCCCTCCTGATGTCTCTGCAGGAAAGGTGCTGGTGCTGCACTGGCTTGCTGGCAAAGAGATGGGTTTTGGTGGTCCTTTCCTTTCCTTCCCCCTTCCAGGGTTAACCCAGTAACTGCAAAAGGCCAAATGAATCCCTAGTGGAGCTCCATGGACTGACTTGGAATTCTATTACACCAAAAAAGCAAATTGGCTGTGAGTGTTCAGGTCTGCAGCAAACCAGCTGTGGTTACACAGGCAGCTTCCTCCGAGATTTCTGTTTAAACATCAGCATTTGCTCATTTTCAGTTGGGTGAAATATTCCCCTTTTTTCCATCGGAAGAAGCCAGGAGGGATTCAGTCTGGAGGAGAGGGCTCTGCCAGCACAGAGGTGTCATACAAGATCTCATTACCTACCTGGAAAAACCCAAATTACTGTATTTGTGTCTCAGGGAATGATCTGCAGCTTTTTGGTGCTGTTGCTGCTACGAAGGCTTAATTTATCATTTATTTTAATTTATTTTAGTTTTAGAAAAGTTCATGCTGTTTATATCCGATATTGTCTACAAAGCAGCAGTGCCAAGGAAGTTCAGCAAACGAAAGGCGATTGCTGTGTTCTATTTCTTATTTCACCTCTCATCTTAACACTTTAAAGTGCTTTAGTAAGGAATATATAATAGATATAATACATATAATTTATTGATGGAGGGAAAAAACAGGGACAATGAGAATAGCTCAGTGGGGACCAACACAGACAGGAAATGAGACTGGATTAAATTAAAGCAGAAAATCACAGGACTAAGACTTAAGAACATCCCTGAGTGTTATGGTGGATGGAGGTGAATGTGTGTGCTTCAGTACATTGCAAAATCAGGATTAAAAGCAAGGACTCTGCTTTATGAGCTGGGCCGTGGCAGGGAGTGACAAACTCGCATGCACAGGAAGGATAAATGTCCTGCCTCGCGTTCCCAAGGTAGCCATTCTTTTATGAAGTGTGATTCACAAAACCAGGGAGGCTGAGGGGATCGCAATGCGAAACACATGTCCCAGAAAGTCAGGATGGGAAAGCAAGTAGCAATTATGGGACCATCTGTGCTGTGGGATGGGCTGCGGCAGAACCAGTGTCGGTCCTTCGCCCCTCTGCGGGTTGTCGGGCTGAGGCAAACATTTCAGCTGTGGTCAGCTTGGAAAAATCAGTGGGAACAAACCCATGGCTGCTTGTACAACTCCTTGCACAGAATTAATACAGGAAAAACCTAATAAGAAATCCCAAAGGCACCGCTCAGCCAATCTGCATTTCCAGAGAAACAGCTGCATCAGCAGGAAATCTTCATCTCTCTTTTGTGTCCCTCAGGTGGGTGGGAGCTCATGCCAGCACACGGACATGGAGACAGGGACATTCCTCAGTGGGGCAGATGTGTCTGCTCCTTCACCCTCCTGCCAGCACAGGGACACAGGGACATTCCTGTTTTCCTATGTGAAAAGGAAACATCACTCCTGGATGCTTTACCATTTCCTTGTCCCCAAGCTCCCGAAGATGTCCAGCACCCTGAGGCCCACCCAGAGTCTCATTCAGAGATGTCTTCAGCCCTGAGGGTTGTTTTTCATTCCTTACTTTCAGCAGCTGGGGGCAAAATCAGCAGAAGGAGGAACTAATATCTCTGTGGGCCTTTTGTGGGACATCAGGAAAAGCTCAAAAATCTTCATTAAGACAGTAACAACATCTCAGTGTTGGGGGGAAAATACATGCACACATATCTGTTAATCCTCTGCCTCATCCCAGGGGTCAGGGGGTGAATTTGGGCTCAACGCTTACAGTCTGAAACTGCTGCATCTCCATCGCTTGTTGGCCATATGTCAGGCACCCGGTGGGAAGGTTTGGAGTTCCCCTGTGCAAATCTCCCTCTTAGGGACATGGTTTAGTGGTGGCCTTTGCAGTGCCGGGGGAATGGTTGGACTCGATGATCTTAAAGGTCTTTTCCAACCTAAACGATTCCATGATTCTATGATAATCCTATTAGCATTAACATGGGCTGTGTGGCTAAATCCCCACATTCTGCACAGAAATTGAATCCCTGAGGGGTTGGCTTAAAATAACAAATACTCAGAAAGGGAGAGACGGGAGCAAAGAAGGGTTTGTCCAGCGATGGTGTCTCCTATGGGAAGTAAATCAGGCAGCACTCGGGGATTTGGAGCTGCTGTGGAGAGTCATCTGGATTGGGGATGGATCTGGAGGATTTGCAATTGGCTGGGGAAAACGCTGTGCCCTAGGTGGGCAGCACCTCCTTAATTTCCTTTCCTACATCTTTCCTCACTCTTGTTTGATAGCAGTGAGAGAGAAAAAGGAAAGGAAAATAGGAAGGGTCAGCACACCATTTCCTCCAGACTTTGAAACACAGGATGGGCTTTGAGGGACATGGGCTGCACAGGGCTGTCAGGGGATGGATCGTTGAGCAAGTGCTGGTGCTGTGGGGAGAGCACAGAAAAACCCTGGTGTGGAGACACCATAGCAGGGGAGGAACAGCCATGCTCAAAAAGCTGGAAAACAGGCAGAGCCACCACAGCCATCGATGCTGAGGTCCTGTCCACATGTCCAATGGCAGAATCTTCTCATGGGGGTGAGGGATGACAAGGGTGCAGGACAATGGGGGAGCTGCTGCAGAGGAGGGTGTGAGTCCCATGGCTGTGGGTGGCCACAGCCCTGGGCTCAGCCACAGGCTTATCCCAATGTCCTGGCTGCTGCAGCCCTTGCAAAAATAGTCATTAACCCAAATATCCTCATTAGATCCCCACGTGAGGACTTGTAGTCCACCAAAGTATTCCTGCAGTGTGAAGATTTCTGCTCTTTTGAGATACAAAGGTGCCTGGAGTAAAGGGAACTTTAATTCAGGAGACCCTGGATGATAGTGATCACTCTTGGCCTCACATTTAATGACCAGTTTATTCCTCAGAAGTGTCCATGAAGGGAATGCTGGCACAGCCTTGCTCCTGTCCCAGCTCAGAAACCCACAACGGGTTCACACTCAGCCTGGAAACCAACCAAACTTAAACAAAGTGAGTTGTTCATACTGTTTGGACAGAGCCTTGGATCAAAACCCATTTATTCTGCTATTACTATTCATTATTCCCTCCAGTGGTACCCTGGATGTTTGAGCTGGGATCTGCTTAATCCCGTAAAGCCCAGCTTCTCCTCGTGCCAGAATAGGGAACAAAGTCATAATTCTCCACTCGCAGCCTCCTAGGCTGTTGCCATGGGAATGATGCAATGTTCCCAATTCCTGGGGCTGCTCTCCTGCCAGTTCAGGTAGGAGAAGCCTCTTTCCCGAGGGAAGAGTGCCCTGGATTGAGTGCTGTGCTTTGACAATTAGCCAGGGAAGTTACAGATCGCTCCATCAAAGTGACAGCTCCGCAGTCGCAGGGACCTGGTTTCTGAATGGGAAATTAAGCCCTGGGCAAGCCTGGCTCACTGGGGGTACATGAAAGTGCTGGATTTCTACCTTGGGGTTCTCAGGTACTGACAGTCCCACAGGGTTTGTCCTATTTACAGCTTTCCCCGCTATTGCCAATCCCCATCCCGTCTGCTGTCCCCAGCTCCTCACCCCCAGTGACATCCCAAAAGAGGCTTCCTGCCCAGGAACCCACCCCTGCGGCTCCTCGCAGCCTTGAGTCTGTGCCTGGGCTTAGGCAGGATCTAGTGGAGACTTTTGAAGTACAAAAATCCCCAGGGGGTGCTGAGGATGCATTTGGGTGCGAGGTGCTGGTGTAGTAAGAACTTCCCAAACTTCACCTGAGAGCAGCAACCCTGATAAATCCTCCCTATTCCATCGCTGTGGTCAGAGACTGCCCCAGCCCTGCCTTAATCCCCCAAAACAGGGAGAACTGGGGCACTGGTCTGCTCAGAATGCTGGTATAGGTTCCAGCCAGCCTCCATCCCATAAGAGCATCTTTCCAAGTTCATGGGAGGAAAAGTTGCTAAAAAGCGTCACTTACAGTGTAAAGTTCAGTTTGCCCCGTGAGAATCCAGAGCTGGACAAACTTGCAAAGCTAAAATGGGGAACAAATGGGAGCCTTGTCCAAATCTATGGAGATAAAACTGGTTAAAAGTCACCCTCTTTCCCCCCGCTTGTTTTCCTTCCATAAACCCAGAAACACTGAAGCCCCAAACCCTTGGAGATGGCTCCTTCCTTCCTCCTATCCTTGAGACTTCAAAGCATAACCTGAAAATTCCATCAGTGCATGTTTACTCCTATGCATTGCCCTAAATTTGGGTATGAGTGGATCACCTCTGTACCAAATGTCATTGTGCTGTTCTCTGTCAGATTAGAACCTGCACAGCCCTGGACTGCTCAGATTGATGCCTCCTCACCCAGCACTGAGTTGGTGGTGTCCAGGCAAATCCTTCCTGCTGCACGGGGACTGGATTTGGAGAGCTGACCATCCCTCTCTTTAGAACAACACCTTTGATCCAGGGAGACTGAACGCAGGGGACCAAACAGGAGGCTGGTGCACAGGGAAGCCCCTCAGAGCCCTGCCAAGGCTGGAGCTTGGCCGTGCCTTTGGGAGAGAATTTGCCAGCAAGCTGTGCAACACAGTGGGCCTGAGTCCAGCCCAAACAGCCTTGTTTCTTTCTGAAAATCATAGGAGGTCTAAAGCCTTCCTAAAATCAGGATATGTCTCATTTGTGGCAGCTTCTTCATCCACACATCCAGTTTCCTCAGCAAAGAGGGGAATTCAAAGGGTTTGATGTGATCTATGTGACAAACCTACACCGGCTCTTTTATCACCTGGTTATCTGCCAGGTGCTTCAACAGATCTAAAACCCCCCGTACTCCAGAAGCTTCCCAGGCATCAAAGCACAGCCGAGCACTAAATAATCCCCTTGGTCTTCCTCTTAACACTTGGGAAGAGGAGTAGGAGTTGATCTCCTCCTCTGCAGGACAGGATGTCTGATGGCTCAGAAATTGCTGGATCCTGAAACTCCTCAGCATCATCAGCGCCAGATCCAGAGGCACAGAGGTCTCTCAATTCCCTCTAACCTCCCCAGCCAGCCCCTGCCCTCCCTCCTGCTCCTCTATTCCTCCAACCCAGCTCCGCGCAACGATGGAAAGTGGGTTAATAGATGAAAGAGGAATTGCTAAAACAAATATTTTCTTTCCAAAGCTCTCTTCATTAGCTATAAACACAGGGAACCGCTGCGGATAACCAATGTGTTTTAGAGGGTTGTGGCTCTGTGGTGAAAGCAAGGATTGGGGACACATGGATTTCTGATTTTTTCTTAAAACCAGCATTGCTCCAGCACCTCATCCCTACTTTGCAGCCTGCCTCTAGGGCTGGAGAGGGAACTGTGGCACGGCTCCAGCGCGGTTCCTTCTTTCCACAAGCACAGCCGGAGTGGAGGATGTCATTAAATCCTGATAATCACAGTTTGGTCGGCAAAGATGTCTTCAGGCACCTTTCAGGGGACACATCACCCTTCAAAAACAACCTCCTGGTCAGAAAAATTTTGTAGCAGCAGCAGCCGAGCAATAAAACCTGAGGAGCAATGAGCATGAGATGCTCCTCTCACTTTAACATCCACCTAAGAGCAGTGGGGATGTAAAAATCCCCCCGACCTTTGGGAAAAGGGAACAAAAATGCGATTTGAACACCTGAGGGGCGTTAAATCCCCAGGAGTTCTCCTGGTGTCTCTTGTCCTGAGCCAGAGCTGGCTCACCAACCCAGTTTTGCTGTGATTATAATCCTTAATTTCTGATTTTGCCACCTGCACTATGTTTCATGAAATTTTAAAGCTAATGCTCTGCCAAACTCAAATGGCAGCGGAGCAGATGTTAAAGTGAAGCCGAGGATGAATAAATTATGGGGCTCGTGGCTGTACGGTGAAGGAGGGAGAGGGTGGATGGCTCCAAATAGGGAGATAATTGATTTAAATGACATTGTCCGTTGGAGTCACCTGGGATCAGCTCTTTGGGCACAGGCAGAAGAGACGCAGCAATTAAAGACACCGGTCTGAGGACAGCAGTGACTTGCCTCCTTGCAGGCTGTGCTCAACCTCTTCTTTTTGGCTCTTTTGTGGCTTTTCTGCCTTGTTATCCCACCACAATATCAGGCAGGGAGAGGAAAATGAGGCTGATTTTGGTCTTGGTCCACCTGTAGTGAAAATAAGCCTGTTTGGGTTATCCTGGGACTCTGGGAGGGAACATGTTGAGCATTTAAAATGCATTTTAATTCCACAGAGAAAGGCTTAATAATCACCGATGGTTGGACACCGAATCCAGACCCAGAAGCACCAAACTGCATTTTTTAATCACGAGATGGGTCAAAAATGATGGTGACTCAGGAGCCCACAGGATTTTTGCTCTTCTCTGCTACAGACAACCCTGGTGACCTTGGGCAAGTTACCTAACCCCTTAGCATGGCCCAGTCCTTCCAGTGGGGAAGGTGCTCACCTGGCAGGGGTAAATAAATTCCCTTGGCAAACCCATAGCTGCCATGGAGGTAAGGATTCCTCGGAATCCCAAGATCTTGCTAATCCATGAGCCCTCTCTTCCTAAGGGATGGTGTGGCTGGTTCTGCCCTGTGCCCTTCCAAGGACCTGACTTTCGGGGGCTCAGTGCCACCCCTGCCCTTACAAACCACAGCCCAGGGGTGGGACCTGCCTGAACTTGCAGCATTTTTTGCATTTCACCAAACCCAGCTTTTTTGCAACTCAAACCAGCCCTGCTGGAGCATGTTGGCTTTTCAATCATCTGCCTATCTGTGGCTTGTGACAGCTTCCTGGCATGAGCTCCATGCCAGAGCACAGCCTCCCTCCAGTGCACCCCGGCATGGAAGCAAAGGCAAATCAAGCAAAAAGCAGGAGGCAAAGGATTCCTGCCCGAGGATCACTCTGAGGATGTTCACTTCCAGCTGGACCGAGGACTGGCAGCAGAGCAAGATGGACCCAACGTGCTGCCAGCAGCAGTTTTGGGGCACTCAGGGTGCTGAGGTTCTGACCTGTGTGGAAAGGACACCAGGCAAAAAGGGCTCGATCCTGCCTATGGCTCCCAGGAGATGCTGCCATGGAGAAAATAGAGATGAAGGAGGTTTTCTAAGAACAAAAGCAGCCTGTGGAAGCTGCAGGAAGACTTCCAGTTTTCCAAGACATGCTGAGTAAGTGTACAGGAGGGTGAGTGCTCCTGCATGCTGTGATGCAGAAACCAGTAGCAAGTCCCAGGCGGATACTGGTTACTCCCGTGGACACAGTGATCCCTGCAAAGGGAGTGATGTCCCATCTCAGCAGGGATATGAGAGCCAGGGCTGCCCCCAGAACAGGAAATGGTCCCCATAAAGATCCAGGAAAGACCTTACCAGCCTCGAGTTCCACACACCCTCACGGTCCCATGAGGAAGCTCTGTGGAGCTGTGTTGGAAACGCTGGCTCTTGGGAACACCAGCCCCGGGTGAGCGTGTTCAGTGCTGACGTGACACCAGCTCCTTGGGGAAGCTGGGTCTGGGGGAAGTGCATGGAGGCTCCCAGTGCTGGAAGCTTCAGCTATGCCCAAGCAAAAAAAAAACATCCCTGGCGATTTCCTGAACGTGTCTGGTTGGCAGAGATGAGGCCAGGCCATCCCCTCTGTGCAGCTCCCTCTCCTCATGCCAGCAGGAGCACCCGAGTGCTAAATCACAGTAGGGACCCTGCTGGGCTGCAAAAATAACCATTTGCTTTTCTCCTCTGCATTGGACTGACCAGGCAGCTACCACTCTTTCCTTTCCTTCAGACCAATGCAGGGCTTGTCCCTCCAAAGTAGCTCCAAGCTCTGCAACAAGGCACAGAGAGAACACAGGCTGTTTCCTAATGCCCCTGGCACAGGTTGGCTTACGGGAGGAATGTTGATCCAATACAGCCCCCTTCACCCTGCAGACACTCAGGGCACGTGGATTATTTTCATCCCACCAACAGCTGCAGGAAAATATGCTCACTCCTGCCCTCTCTTCTGGGAGGCAGCTGCAGCACAGGGCTTGAAAATTCTCCTCTGGCCAGTCCCAGCTCTGCCACCAGACAGCCCCATGCAGGAGGGGGCTGTGCTTGTGCCGAGCCCCTCAGCCAAGAGACACCCATCAGAAACTCCCTCTTCTCTCTCTGCCCTGCCCCATGTGGGCAGTGCTGGGGACAGAACTGATGCTCCATGGATGAGCAGGGCGATTTAGTTCTCGTTGTACAGCCCAGAAAGATCAAGGTGCCTCAGCACCTCTGAGTGAATGCTGAGTGATCCAAGTGCCACTCTGATCCTTGTGCTGCAGGGCACATCTATCTGACTGTCATTGTCCCTACCAGGGCAGGGGCTGTGAGCAGAAACAGCAGGATCAGAGAATCCCAGAATCATTTAGGCTGGAAAAGATGTCCCAGATCATCCAGTTCAATCGGTGGCCAATCCCCACCTTGTCAATCAGACTAGAGCACTGAGTGCCAGGTCCAGTTGTTCCTTGAACACCTACAAGGATGGTGACTCCACCACTTCCATGGGCAGCCCATTACAATGCTGGGCAACCCTTTCGATGAAGAAATTCTTCCTGAAAAGTACCTTTCCTCCTGCCCAGGGGACAGCAGTGGCCAAGGGCAGAGTGTCCTGCAGCAGTGCTACTTCAGTTTCGGGTTTGGTGGGGACATCATCTGCTGCCCATTGTGGCAGCTCAGCGCTGGAGCCAGCAGCGTGGTTTGGGGAGAGCACGAGCTCTCAACCTCCTCAGCCTCTTCAGCGGTTCGGGATCATCCCCCTGCTCCTGGATGCCTTTGGAATGACAGATCCTCAGGCAGACCCATACCTCCGGGTCTGCCCGGAGCTCCACGTGCCAAGGGGGAGCCGGCTGCCGTCCCCCCACTGCCGGCTCCCTCCTCCCGCTGGCACTGGGCCGCCTGCCATTTCCCTTTGGCGAGCACGCTGCTCCAGCCTTTTTTCCCCCATTCAGGCTGACAACTGGGCCTCAGCATCAGCTGCTTGTTGCTCAGCATCAGCCTTTCAGCAAACAGCAGGTGCAAGCGGGGCGACCCTGGGCTGCGCTACAGTAATCCCGCAGCCCCCCCGGGCCTCCCTTGCACAATATTGTCCCCTCGGCTCAAGAATGTTTTTGTCTCTCCTTCACAGTTGTGAATTCTTGTATAGATTGAAAAGAAATCTCTTTCTAATCTTCCTGCGGGGCCGTGGCTGGGAGGAGCGGGTGCCTCGCTGCGAGGGGAGCGTGGCCGGCACAGCTGTGCGGGCGGAGCGGGCAGCTGCCGGGCAGGACGCAGGGACAGAGTGGCCAGGACGCAGGGACCGCGTCCTCTCTGTCTGCATTCGCGACAGCGGATATGTATGGCTCCGTGGGCTCTCACTCCACCCTGGGAAAGAAACCGACTCATCACCCACATGTGGGCACACGGAGGTGACACAGCAGCAGGTCTCTGAACCACAGCGAGTGCTGCCCGGAGCCCCGGGGAGGCCGGGGCGAGCGGGGAATCTAAACACACACAGATTTTGAATAACACATCGTGCTGGGCTGCAGGAGGGAGGCAGGAGCAGGAGGGAGGTTCGTGAACAGGGTTGGAGCATCGCCGCAGGGCTTGGCTTCAGCACAGCTCTGTACAGTGAAATCAGGACGCGATGACACTTTCGTTATGTGTCACCCTGTACTGAAATTGCTCAAAGCCCAGCATGGGAGGGAAACATCATCCTTCCCACAGGTTACCAAAGCCTCCCTTCCTCTCATGGACCAGCTCCACAGGCAAGAAACCACATCCTCTGTCCCACATACACACGAGCACACACGCTCCCCACTGCCCTGAAAGCAGGAGGGACAGGTGGTGGGACAGAGCAGGCGACAGAGGGGCTCTCCAGAGAGCTGCTGAGAGGGAGCCAGTGGTCCCACAGCAATGCAGCAGGCTGGCATCTGGCAGCCCCAGCAGGACTCAGGACACCCTTTTTGGGAGGTAAACCACTGCACTCAGGTCCCTGTGGAGGACTGGGGAGAGCCACTGCTTTGCCTGAGGTGCTGTGCAAATACGAGTTCCTCTCCCACACCCTACACCTCTCACTGTGGTTTGACCTCGCTTGACAAGGCAAGATTTGTTTTAACCACAGCCCAGCCCCATGATGGGGCCGTGGCTCCCTGGGCAGATGGGCTGTAAGCCCAGCTGGCCCCACAGACCCTCCGCAGCAGTTTTACCTCACAAACAGATTTTAACGCCTTGTCCCTGGAGTGTTCATAAAGCAAACAGCTCCCTCACGCTGTGGGCAGCCCCGCAAACACAGCCTCTGTTTAAACTCAAGCTCTGTCCAAAACTGGACAGAGATGTGGTCCCTTCTGCCCTGAGAAGCATGAGGCAGAACACTGGAGATGTCCAAGCCCATCTTCCCCACTGTATCTTCCACTTTTCCCTTGAGTTTCTGGATCAAACACTGACAGTGCCAGAGCTCAGTGTGAGTCCAGCTTTTCTACCACAAGCTGATCATCAAGTCCAACCTGTGCTCGACTCCTGCCTTGCCACCCAGCCCAGAGCACTGAGTGCCATGTCCAGTCATTCCCTGGACACCTCCAGGGATGGAGACTCTATCACCTTCCTGGACAGCCCCTTCCAATGCCTGACCACTCTTTCTATAGAAAAATTCTTCTTTATTATCCCACCTGAACCTCCCCGGTGCAGCTTGAGGCTACACCCTCTCTTCCTGTCACTAACTAAACCTCATTCCAAATCCCATACTGCTGAAATAAACTCTCTGTTACCTTGTACTGGGTTTGCATGGCCAGGTTTGGGTAGCCAGGGGGCTACAGGGGTAGCTTCTGTGAGAAGCTGCCAGGAGGTTTCCCCACGTCCAGCAGAGCCCATTCCAGGCAGCTCCCAGATGGACGTGCTGCTGGCCAAGGCTGAGCCAATCAGGAATGGTGGTGACACCTCTGGGATAACATATTTGAGAAGAAGAAAAAAAAAAACTTATTAGGCAGATAGAATTGGGTCCAGAGAAGAGTAGAGTGAGAATATGTGAGAGGAACAGCCCTGCAGACACCAACGTCAGTGCAGAAGGAGGGGCAGGAGCTGCTCCAGGTGCGAGCTGAGATTCCCCTACAGCCTGTGGTACAGAGCATGGTGGAGCAGGTTGTCCCCCTGCAGTCCATGGAGGGCCATGGGTGTGCAGAGATCCACCTGCAGCCTGTGGAGGACCCCACACTGGAGCAGGGGGATGCCTGAGAGGAGGCTGTGAAACTGTAGGAAGCCCATGCCTGTCCAGGGACCTGCAGACCCATAGAGAGAGGAGCCCACACACTGGAGCAGGTTTCCTGGTAGGACTTGTGAACCTGTGGGGGATCCTCCTTGGAGCAGGCTGAGTCTGAAGGACTGACCCCGTGGAAGAATGACCCACAATGAGAACTGCTGCCCATGGGATGGACTCACCTTGGAGAAGTTCGTGGAGTGCTGTCTCCTGTGGGAGGGACCCCACGCTGGAGCACGGGAAGGACTCCTCTCCCTGAGCAGTAGCAGAAACAACTTGTGATGAACTGACTGTAACCACCATTTCCGTCTCCCTGCTGCTGTGGGAGCAGGAGTTAGAGCAGGGAAGGAGGGAAGGGTGGCAGGGAAGATGTTTTTAAGGTTTTTTTTTTACCTCTAATTATCCTGCTCTGATTTTGTTAGTAATAAATTCAATTAACATCTCTAATTCGAGTCAGTTTTGCCCAACAGTTTTGGGTGAGGGATCTCTCCCAATCTTTATCTCAACCCATGAACCTTTGTTATATTTTCTCTCCCTGTCGAGCTGTGGAGGGCAGTGATAGAGGCTTTGGTGGGTGCCTGGCACCCAGCCAGGGTCAATCCACTGCATACCTTCATGAATAATTCCCTCTACTGCTCTCCATGCCTTCTCTGCTCAGTGGCCAGACAGCTGCAAACAGGGCAAGGACCTTGAAAAACAGGGAAGATGCAGCACATCCAGCCCTGCCACCAGCCAAAGGCTGTCAGGCCAGGACAATTTCCATCACATATCCACAGCAGACACCATTCGGATCATATCCAGCAGCACGGCTCCCTGTGTTTTCCCTGTTAGCTCTGCTGCTCTCCAGAGGAGGCCAGAGGCACAGCCTGCATGATCTCTGTAAATGTATTTCTTTTAAATGAGAATTATGGGGAAAAGCTGCGGTTGGGAAGAGGGAGGGATAGGCAGGGAAAGCAACACTGTAGCTGTTGCTGCTGCCAGCCTGATGCGCTTTGGTGGGTACCAGAGCCTGCATCTCCCCTCTGCTGGGCCCCCCCCGGAGAACAGCCCACAGCAAAAGCTCTTTTTATTAGTACAGTATAAAGATTAACTCCGTTTTCCCCAAAAAAAGTTTTCCCATGCCTTTCCCAAGACAGCTGCTGTGGAAGGCAGTGAGATTTGAATAACACAACCCTGCTGAGGATTTATGCATCTCTCCCTGCCCCTGTGTCAAGATTTGTTAGAGATTGATTCATTTTACCTTCAACTCCAAGGTGCTGATCAGCCTGGAAAGTGAAGGCATTATTTATGTGTATTAGAACCAGACCTCTCCAGTGCTGAAGGACAGGTTTAAAGATCTCTGGGTTCTTTCCACCTTAGAAAACCTATTTTTAATAACCTGAATCTCACACCATCCTGTCATGGCTCTGACACTCCCTAGAAAAGGTCCTCTGGCAGGAATGGATCTTAACAGTGATCCAGGAATAATTTTGTGATGAAATATAAATGTCTGGTCACATAACTAAATTCTTACATTTGTGTACAGCAATGCACCAAGTGTTTCCCGTATGAAGTGCACCTCAAGGTTCACTTCCACAGCATTTTCAGATGCAGCTCAACAAAATATTCCTGACAGGGCACCTCTGTCCACCCTCTATGCAGAGATTTACGCTGAAAATTAAACCCTGGGACACCTCCTGACTGACAGCCACCCACTGAGGCTGAATAAATATGAAATTTTGGAGGAAGGTGCTACTACCAGGACTTTAGAAGCTCTTTCTGGCTCTATATAAAATCTTGGTGACCTACCTGGCAATTCAGGAAAGTGAGCTGTCTTCAATCTGTGGTATTTTAAAATTCTCTGTTAGTCTATTGTCACCTGGTATAGACAGGAGTCAACTACAACCAAAAAAATACACACAGTTGAAGGTGAGTTTTGTTAACACTGCTGGGAGCTGCCTACATGGCAACTGTTTAATTAACTGTTCAATCACATTACCAGCAGCCCATTTTGATTTGTGATTCACACTTAAAGGGTGGCAGGATGCTGTGTGATTTCCTTTGAAAAGCTGGATGAGCCCAAATTTGCTGGATACAAGATGCACTGAGATCACTCACAAACACATTGCTCAGCTGCCCGGAGGTGGAGTGTGAGGACAGGCTTGGCCAAAACAACAACCTTCAGAGGGAACCAAACCCCAAAGAAGTCAGCTCTTTCTGCCTGCTTCATTCATGGATGTCACAACACAGCTCTGACGTGTTGACTGTCCCCAAAGCGATGGATGGTGACAGCTCTGAGGGAATGAACTGCTGGGAGCAGTCAGTCAGCGCAGCAAGGACTTGGGCCTGCACCCAAATAACTCCAGAAGCAGCCAGAACAGGAAAGGAATTCTGCAAATAGGAAAGGAATTCTGCAAATAGGAAAGGAATTCTGCAAAGAAACACACATGGGATTTAAGGAGGTTTTAGGAATCAGCACCTAAAATGCTGCTTGTGCACAGATGATTTTGAGCGTTCATGATAGCAACCCCACAATGTGGTTGGTGTCAAGTTCCCAAAATGGAAGGTATTAATCCCATTGGAAGGTCACCGCAGGAAGTTTCACCTTCCAATGGCAATATGCTAAATTCTAACTGTTTAATGGCACTCAGGGCTTTCTAGAAAGAACAAAGTTGTTCCCTCACTGTCCATTTTGTTGGGTTTGGGTTGACGTTCTGTGTGCAGGAGTGGCTGCACACTCCTTGCCAGCCTGCCTGGTGGGGAGATGAACCTCTGCCTTGCAAAGCTGAGAATCAACAGCTCACGAACACCATGAATCGGGATGATCACAAAAGAGAAAAACCACTTCTCCTTCCGTGTACCCTCTGATTCATTTTGTCCAAACCCATTTTGTTCAGCAGCATCTGTTCCCAGAGCAGGCAGAGAGGACTCCACAAGTGACGATGCTGGAATGGCAGGCAGGAAGAAGCCGAGTTGTGCGCTCCAGCCTCGCGGTCAAGGCCTCGTGGTGGTCACGGTGCTGCCTTTGCACTGGCGGCGTTACTTGAAGGTGGCGTTGAAAGCCCTGCCGATGATGAGCCTGCGCACCTCGCTGGTGCCCGCCCCGATCTCATAGAGCTTGGCGTCACGCAGGAAGCGCCCCATGGGGTAGTCATTGATGTAACCATTCCCACCTGCCACCCAAAAAAAGCCACAAGTCACTCCTTGTCCCTGATTTCAGGGCTGAGGGTGGGACAGCAAAGAGAAATGCTCTTGCACTGTGCTCACCCAGGCACTGGATCCCATCCAGGGCCACCTGCGTCGCACACTCTGCCGAATACAGGATCACTCCGGCGCAGTCCTATGGGACAGTCACAATGCGACAGTCAGGAAAGGTGTCACCTGCCTGTCTCCAGTCCCTGTGCTGCCCTCACCCTGCCATCACTCTACAGATATCTGCTAAGAACCCTGAACTACTTGATCACAAAGCACAGGGACAGGGAGCTCCAGCAGTGCCCCTGTCACTATAGAACACTCACGGCAGGTCTGTAAATGCCACATGAAGACAGAAGAAGGAAAAAAAATTAAAAAGTGCACCAGAGAAGCTGGCTCTCTCACAAAAGCCCATCAATCCCCCAGGAGACCAATGTGATTTGCTTTGGGATGCAGAGCTCTGTGCTCCCACTGTTAAACACTCAACATCCTCCTCTAACAGAGGTGGGGTGACAGGTAGAGGTGACAACACCTCTAACAACTGCTACAGCCCTTACAACAGTCAGGACATCTGTCTGGGCTTCCAGTAAACACCTACTGATGCTGCTAAATCTCTTGCCTTGTAGAAGGAGGCTTGCTTTTAATTTGTGAGTGAAAAAAGGTACTTTGGGAGTGAAAAAAAGACCTTTTGGGCTATGAGGACTCATTGTACAGAGGCTCTCCCCAGCTGAGGCTCTGGGACTGGAGGAATTGCCCCAGGACACCCAGTCCAGCTAAGAGTTGAGCTCACCTTGGCGTTGAAGTGGCCCTGGTCACAGGCTTTGGCCACGTTGTAGACGTACTGCCGGCAGGCCATGAGCCGTGTGTACATATCTGCCATCTTGCCCTGCATGAGCTGCACGGCCCAAACACAAAGGATGTTAATTAACACGAGTGAGGGGGACCACCCGGTCCCCAAAATACCTCAGAGAAGCTAGACACAGGAGGAGACATGGACCCAGCAGACATGAGGGAGCTGGAGGTTCTGTTAATTCACAGACCCCTAGATATCAGCCACAGTCCCTCACCCACCAACAGCAACCTCAGGGAAGCAGTCTCAGAGGTCTTTCCACATTCTCACCACATCACAGAATCCCAGGATTCGCTGAGTTGGAAGGGACCTTGAAGTTCATCCAGTTCCACCTCCTTGTCATGAGCAGGAACTTTCCACTAGCCCAAGCTGCTCATTATCACACCATGCAGCCCCAGCATAAACACTAGGTGACCTTCTCCATCCAAGCCCCCCCCACAACAAAGCTCTGTCGTCTCAGTTTTAAAGAGAAAAGAGGACAAAAACTCCCAATTCCTTTTCTGCCTCACCTGGAAGTGGCCAATTTTCTGTCCAAATGCTTCTCTGACATGCAGGTATGGAATTGCATGGTCAAGAACAGCTTGCATGAGACTAAGAAGAGCAGAGGGAAAAGGGAAACAGCAGAACTATTAATTAATAATGATTTAACTTTGGAAGCGTAACCCAAAGCAAAAAGGTTCTCATAGCTAAAGTGATACCTTGCTGTCTTCTTACAGCTCCACTCAAACAAGGCTAAGAATAAAATCCAACGGTCCCATGTTTCTCCCTAGTGCTTATTTGGGACATCCTGTGGGAAGGCCCGACCTTTTAATTCAGGGGACTGAGACTTGACGAGCTTTATCACAACCACAGCCAGGACAGTTTGTGCTGCCTCTTATCTCCAGAGCACCCCCAACTCAAGGAGTACTGGCCAATACCATTAAAAAAAGTCCAGGTAAGAACAAGGAGGGGAAAAAAATCCTTCTTCTGCTTTGCGGAAGTTGGTCTCTCCACATGAGGATTAGCCCAGAGAGACCACTCGAGAGGACAAAAGGACTGTGGGGTGCCAATAATTACCGGAGAGCTTAAGGATTGAATAAATTAAGAACAAATCAGTTTGCGAGTCTCTGGATAGTGTGTTAGATTCTAAGGAACTGATAACACAAATGAGCTGGTTATTCCCTGAGTAATAACATAGGGACACACAAGCCAGCAACTGGGGACTGAGGCAGATTCATCATCTCTGGAAATTTTTATATCAAGACTCATCATTTCCAAAGCCTGCTCTGGAGGGTCAGGGGACACTGGCAGGCAGACTTGCAACCATTCTTTCTGGCATTGCTTCTCCCATCCCTTGTCTCTCACAGGGGCTCCACAGAGATGCTCTCAAATTGGAAAACCACTGCATGAGGAGCTGAGAGCTCAAGGATGAGGCACACTTGAGTGAGCGGTGGCTGCTGAGAGGGCCCTGAGCACCTCCAGGACAGTCCAGTCGAGCAGCTGTGCTGGTGCTGGAGTTCTGTACTGGTTTTGACTGGGACATCCAGCAGCCACAGGATCTCCCTGCACCTTGCTTCCTTCCCACATCTGACCCAGCCTCTCCTCTTCTGCTGCCCCAGTAACCCAGTTCTCCATCCAGGATACATCCTACCAAGAGCTGCAGCCCCCAAGGGATCCCCACCAGGCTTGGCGATCACCAAGGACCCTTCTGGTCTTACAACCTATAAAAGATGACAAACCCTTACCCCAGGGGGCCCCCGGACAGCACGAGCCTCTCCAGGTCCAATCCACTCATCAGAACATAGACTCCTTTGCTCAGTGTCCCCAAGACATTTTCAGCTGCAAAGAGCAAAGGAAAAGTGATTTATTTATGTGCAAAACTCAGACAAGCTGTTCACAGAGGGCCTGTGTTCACTGGGGGAAGGAGCAACCTGGGCTAGTGGAAGGTGTCCCTGCCCATGGCAGGGGGTGGGACTGGATGAGGTTTAAGGTTCCTTCCAGCCCAAACCATCCTGGGATTCTACAAAAAATGACTGAATAGCCTGAAAAATTTCCTGGAAAAAACTGTTTTAGCTTCCAAAGCCAAAGATCAGAAGGAGCATTAATGGCCAGAGTGCCAAGTGTGTTAACTTCCAACACTGCAGTGATGTGCTTCTCCCTGTCATCATCCTCTTTCCACGAGAACATGCTGTTCCCTGTGGATGACTCCTGGGACATGATCAGAGCACTGGGGCACTGGCCTTTATGATTCCAGGGTGGAGGGATCCAATACAGTTAGAAATGCCAGACTTCAGCTGAAACTCTTCCACTTTAGCTTTTGAAGGTGTATATGGGGAGCAGGAGAGCTCCTTGCTCTGCAAATGTACAATCAGGATTTTTATGTTTCTGGATAAGACATCTTCTCCATTTGCTCTAAAAAGGCTGGAATTTTTCTACCAACAAAAATTGCCACTGGAATAACAAATATTGCTATTACAGAGGCCTCTGCTGTACTAACAGAGGAAAGGATGTCCATTTTCAGGCCCTGGCCCCAAAAGAACTCAGAAACGTTACAAAAGCCTGTTGGAAAGTCTCCAGTGAAAAAAACCTTCAGAGCAAAGTAGCTCACCTCCATTCAGGACGGCAGCTCTAATGGAAACAAGTTTCTTGGGAAGCCTCAGCAAGGCTTTGGAGAAGCAGTGTTTAAGAACTAGGTCCATGAGGGTGAAAGAGCAGTGACCTGACAAGAGATGTGTTCCCTCCCTGCAATCCAGCAGACTGCACTTTTCCAGTTCCACCAGCTCCCTCAGAGGCTGCCAGAGAGCAGATAAGCATCTGCAAAGCCCTCCAAGTCACAGGCTGAACATGTGTGTAATTAGTGATCTAATTTATCTGATCAAGAAGACAGGAAACCAGCATGATTTGAACCCAACTCACCGGGGACCTTGCAGTCTTCAAAGATCAATTCACAGGTATTAGACCCTCTCATTCCTAGCTTATCCAGCTTCTGGGCTGTCCTGAAACCTGGCATTCCCTGCAAAGTCAAGGCAATAAAAATACATTTCATGTCTCAGTTCCGACAGACTAAAGAAAATCATGGGAGACCTGTGAAATTCCCCTGACCACAGGAACATGTGTAGGGTGCCAGGAGGGAGATAAAGTGACCTAGGAACAAGACCAGGTCTAAGTGCAAGTACAGAGAAAGCAAATGGACAGAAAAACAGACACACATGAACCCTGAGCACCCATTTTCTAATGCACATAAACAGCAAATAAATAAATTATTTGGACAGCTGCCAACATAGGCTCTCCTACAGCAAGGGTTGGAAGCTCTAACAGTAATTATTCTAATAATGAAGTTACGTCCATCAGAAGGTTTACTAATCTCAGATTTTATTTTATTAAAGGTTCCTTTCCTGCCTGAAAGGCAGAAAATAGTTTGTCTTTGAGGAAGAGGCTGGCAGTTATGGAAGGAAAACCAGCTGACTTCCAAATGAGGCAGTTAGGATGAAGGATTCTGCTTTAAAACCCTGCGGGAATGACTAAACCTACCCTCTCCACGATGAAGGCAGTTATGCCTCGGGAGGCTGGGACAGCATTCATGTCAGTTTTAGCGTAGACGATGAGAACATCTGCGTCCGGCCCGTTGGTGATCCAGAATTTGTTCCCATTCAAAACAAAGTAGTCTCCTGGAAGCCAAAAGATGAAATCTATTAGCTCACGACAGCAACACTGGTATTCCTACTCCATTTATTCCCTAACAGGCTTCCCAGAATCACTTAAGTTGGAAAAGACCTCCAAGATCGTCGAGTCCAACCTTTGGCCCACCACCACCTTGTGAACCAGACTAGAGCACTGAGTGTCATGTCCAAATATTCCTTGAACACCTCCAGGGATGGGGCCTCCAGCACCTGCCTGGGCAGCACAGGACAGGCTTTACCTTTCTTGTCTGCTTTCAGCTTCATGGACACAACATCAGAGCCAGAATTTGGCTCGCTCATGGCTAAGGCTCCAATGTGCTCCCCGGAGATCAGCTGAAAAAAAAGACAAATATTAGCAAAAGATGAAGACCAGTAGCATTGTTTGTGTTCCCTCTTTAGCCCTCCCACACCTGTTTTCCTGCACTGAACCTCCACAGTGGCTGTTCTCTGCAAGAACTCAAACGAGAGCTGCTGTTCCCTGCACAGCCCAAGCAAGGAGCTCCCTTGCGCTGTGCCGAGGGAACAGAACCAAATCCCAGTGGGATGAGAAGGGTGACTCAGCTCTGTCTGAGCTAGACAAGCACAGCCCTGCTTGCACAACACATGAGGAAGGTGCCAAGGAACCATGCAGGCAGCCATATGCCTGTCCCCAGCTCCTGCCCGGGCTGGTGAACACGAAAGGCCAACGAGGGGGTGAAAAGGGATGGGAAAGTTCTCTGAAATGTTCTCATAGCCCAGTCTCCCCACACTCACCCCACAACAGCAGATGGACCCTCCTCCTGTGCCTGCTCACACCAGGCTCTGGCAGAGCTGTTGCTTCCGCTTCACTGTTATTTCATCCTGCCCTTTTCTCCTTGCCTTTTTTTTTCTCCCTGTGTACTTTCATCCGTCTTCTCCTCTTTTTGATCTCTACTTTTTTTTAAAAAAGCAGACTCAACGCTTAAGATATGTTCAACCAATTCAATCCATCAGTGCATTGCTACAGAAGTCCTCATGAAGTGCTCAAATCTAGTTAAGCACCTTTAAGTGCTCTGTCAGGAGCCAAAACAAGTCAGAGCTGAAGTGACTTCACATCTCATTGAAAGGCAGAGAATGAAGCATGAAAATACACCTGAAGAAGGAGGACAATTCAGGGTTACACATTTGCAGGCTGCACAGTGCTTTGAGGAAGTGACGCTGTACTTTGCACGTCGTTTAAATCAAGTTTCTTGTGCTGATAACTTCACTGATAATCTCACTAGCTGGGATTCAATGTGCTCATTGTTTTTACATGCATTTAAAAACTGAAATCTAATTAATGCACTTCTGAGTTACAACATCAATGCCCCAAGTGATGCTGAAGTTTCACATGTAGTTAATTAACAGCCAAACCAAGCATTGAGGCAGTGAGAAATGGAGAATACAAAATATTCAGAGATTCAGAGATCTCAGAATGATTTGGGAATTTGAAAGAATATCCTCCAGTGTCACCTCAAAGCCTCCCTCAGTAACACAGCTGCAGAGAGCTGGGCTGTGCTGCCTGCAGACAAGGCCCTGGGCATGGGATGAGGTCAATACGGATTCACAGGACAAAAACTGACAAGCTAGAGAAGGGCAAGTTTGGCAAGTTCAGTATTTCCTAAGGTTTGGTCACTGAAATCTGCTGGTGCTGAAGATGTTACACACTGTGACAGACATTCACCCTTGCAGCCAGAACCCA
The DNA here is from genome assembly GCA_013397755.1 of Cnemophilus loriae. NCBI lineage: Eukaryota > Metazoa > Chordata > Aves > Passeriformes > Corvidae > Cnemophilus > Cnemophilus loriae. The sequence continues at coordinate 74,696 of VZTF01005562.1, read as the reverse complement.
AATGCTTTCCAGTGTTGCCCCTCCTGCAGCCACGTACCTTGGGCAGGTACTTGTGCTTCTGGGCCTCGTTGCCGTTGCGCACAAGCTGGTTGATGCACAGATTGGAGTGGGCTCCGTAACTGAGCCCCACGGACGCTGATGCACGGGAGATCTCCTCCATCACCAGCACGTGGTCCAGGTATCCCAGGGCAGATCCACCGTATTCCACTGGGAAGAGAGGAAAAAGCTCGTGTTACCCACCACGTGCACAAGATCCCGGGGCCGGGCTCAGTCTCCAATGAGATCCAAGACACCTAGAATGCTTCTGGGTTTGACTGTTGCTGTCCCTGAGCTGGGCACTTCTGGCTTTCCCCATCCTCTCTGAATTTCAGTTTTCTCATCTTAAAGTCACAGGGATATTTTGTCTTCAGCATAATCCATAATTTACTTGTATAACAGTTTATATGTAGAACATGCACAAGGACACATCTTAAACATGCTACTGACATTGTGCAATAATGAGTCTTTCTTATCAACCTTAGTATTATCACAAAGATTAAATCACCAAGTTGCAACCTCCTTAAGGTGAGAACAAAGGAACACAGGCAAGGTTTGTAAAATCCACGTATGTTTGCCCCTAAACAAGTGAGGAATCCTCAAACTGCTTAAAAATGCGGCACTAAAGACTTTTCTAAGCCCACAAATGTGCAGGACACCAGAATTTTGATGAGTGGCTGATTGAGAAGGAGAATGATCCATAAATGTAATTCATCAGTGACAAGCACACAGATTTCAAGAGAGGATGAAGCAAGACAGAGCAGCACTGGGAGCCCAGCTAGCCACATGGAGCTGAGCCTAAAACTAATGGTAAAGATTAAAGTCACACAGTAGAACAGGGAGAGAGAAGGCAGGTAAAAGGAGAAGGCTGAGAAACGTGTAACAGCCTTGAGGGGCCAAGAGCCTACATAAATATATACACATGTACCTACAAACACATTTATATACACACAAATACAGCCACCTCCCAACCTAAAAGCTTTGTTCTCCAGGTAGGAAGCAAGTGGTTGTACTGCTAAGAGAAGCACTACTACAGGACATGAATGCCGAGAAGCAGCCGGGGAGATAAGCTGGGAGCACTTACTCGTCATCAATGTAGAGGCTGCAAGCAAGAGCAACAAGGGTAAGAGCAAATCTCTGAGTGTGCTCAGAGTGACCTAAGGGCACAGCTCCAAGGGGCTGCTGTCCCAAATTCCTCAAATTAACAGCTCAGCCACTGGCATCACACGAAGCCTTTCCTCCCATGTCCCTCATTTCGACTCCTGCCTTTATCTGCAGGGCCCTTTATCCTCTGAAATCTCCTCTCTCTACCACAAACCCAAGTTTAGGGGTTTGCTATCAGCATCCTAAAAGATGGGCTTAACAATTTCTCATGTATGCCAAAACAAGTGAGTTTTTTATTAATTCCTATAGAATGGCTGGGTTTGGAACTTTTGCCTCAAGACAGGCGAGGTAACTGTGAACAGCATAAATCCAGAATTGCTTTGCACTGCAAGAGAAACGGGAAAGTGATCCTGCCAGCCACCTCCTCATATAATACAAACCATGGTGTGATTTTGAATGATGCTGCCCTTTCAAAGCTACGCTTTGTATATGACACGCCTGTATTATCATTCTGTGGAAACTACATATTTACATTTCTTCACTTTGCACTTTATAAAACAAATGGAAAATTACAAACACCACAGTTCTCTTAGTTTTAGGAAGAAAACAAACAGCACTGTTATTCAAAATGTTCCCTTAATAGACTTGATGCACTGGTGCCCAAACATGCCATTTAATTGTGTACACCCTCCTAAGATTCCACAAGGTCTTCACATCCTAAATCCCAGTCTCCACCTCCTCCAACAAAACCAACATCAATAAAGAAACACGCAACTCCACAATCCAAAGTAAGGTGAAAAATCCTGCGTGTAGGAGGGTTCGAGAGGTAAACCTCTGAGGAAACCAACAGGACTCATGGGGGCATGGCTTATTTATAGTGTGGGAAACTGCTGCAAGCCTCAGGCACAACATCAAAGAAGAAAGAAGGTAAGAGTGAGGAAAAACAGGAGCAGCAGTAAATGGGGAAGAGGAGAGAGAAAGAAAGCAGAAATGCAGAGTCTTTCAGCACTGAAAGCGAGGCAGAGGCATTATTCTGACGCATTGCTATTCAGCTGGATTCTGCAGAGCCTTTGCACAGCCACATCTAGAAAACAGACTTTTCCATGGGGAAAGAAAGGCCCCGGCAGCCGCTTTTCTCCGCTAAGGGCTTCTCCTCATTACCCTGCCTTGGTGCATTCAGCATGACCACACTCATCTGCAGCACTCATCACAACACTTTTCACTAACCTGCGCAAGGCTGAATAAGACTTCCCCTGATTTTCTTCCGACTGGTTGGCTGTGGTCAGCCCTCCATTAGTCATCACAGCTTTTCAGGGCATTATTTTAGACCCTTTAACTTCTCCCATTACAGATGGATGTTTGTTCTGGGATACTTTTACCTCTAGCTCTCCTCCTTCAAAACTTGCTTCATATTAGAAAGGCACAAATACGTTTGAGCTACATATGTTACATTTGGAGAAACCATTTCTGAGCAGCGCTTTTAAACTGTGAAAGGTGTTTTGTCTAACAAGTAAAAACGATTCAAAGTTAGAGAAGAATAATAACAGTTGGGAAAGAGTTTTTTAAAACACAAAGATAGGACAAAATAGATGTCACATCACAGACAAGGCTGTTGTGAACTGTAAAGTGAGAGTTTAAGTGGTCTCTCTTGTTTGAGGAATCACTCATCAGAAGGTAAAAGATGGGAACAGACTTACCAGGGGCTGTGATCCCCAGAACTCCCATATCTCCAAGTTTCTTCCAAAAGTCCTATGAATACAGAACAAGCAATCAGCCCAAACTGGCAGTCTGGGCATCAGCATAACAAATTTCCCCACGTAGCTCACTGGACACATCCATTTATCCGTGAGATATCACGAGAATGAGGGGAACACATTGATACCTGTTCCTCCTGCAGTGCAGCTCCATCCTCAGAACTGAGAAACCACACAGATTTAAGGATGCTAGTTATGCTACACATGGGAGAAGTTTGTAGAATTCAGTGAAAATTCACATGCCTAAATTTAATTCTGGAAGGACACCTCCTAAGATTTAACTCTTTGCCCACTCTACGGAAAATTTTTGTGAAATAGTATAAACTATCCATTACCAAAACCCTGGAAATATGAAGTGTTGCTATGAGCTGGCACTTTAAAACTCTTCCAGTAAAACAGGACCTGGCAACTGAAGCCAAGGAAGCCTCCTTGGGGGAGATTAAAAAAATGGGAATGTTACAGCCATGACAAAACACGGTAGCAAAGGATGTTGTCACCAGGGAGACCCACACGTGTCCTGGTGGGGCCATCTCCCTGCTGGTCCTTTCCTCTGCTATGTGATAGACACATAGGTGAGTGCTCCTCACATGGCCTCGGTGTCCAGCAAGAATTATCACGGAATATCTCCAGAGACTTCAAAAAGTATCACACAATAGCTCTGGATGACATCTGGAATGCCAGGCTAAATTTATACACTTCACTTCAAAGCTGCACATACATCCCTGGAAATGTCAACATCAGAACTCTGGGAAACCTTGGCAGATGTTTAGAGCTTTCTGAGTCTTGTGGAGCTTATAAAAACCAATAATCAGATCTCTCACTTCCATCAATCAAAGCACCCCGTGGCACAGAATTTGCTGGGTTTATTAGAAAGGCAAGTTTTAGCTCAACAGTCAAACTCCACATTTCAGCATTTGCACACAATATTTTCACAGCAAATCTGAGAGGAAATTCATGTCCAAGAAAGAGACTGAGCCAGGAGTATACAAAGCACATGGTGGGGAAGGAGCCTGAACAGAGCCAGGCAGAAATCCCATGATAAGAATCCAAACGAGACCATCATCAATCTTTATTATTACTATTATCGCTGGGTTCTGCCCCAGGTTGCTGAAAGTTGGTAACAAATGATAAAACAGGAAATCAAAAAAAGGTTTCATCTGTGGCTTTTAAGTCTGAAAAGTTAATGCACATGTTCCTGTGGTGTGGCCTGGGATTGTCTGGACTAAAGCAGAGATCAAAGCCCAGAGAGGCTTTCAGAACCACACATGAAATACTTGCCCGCATGCCTTTGAATTCATTTTCCTGGTCAATCTGTTGGGCCTTTGGAGCCAAATGCTCTTGGCAGAACTTTGTCATGGTCTGTCTAAGCTGGGAAAAGAGGGGAGGAAAAACACATCCGTTACATCTCAGCAATATATTGTCTTCTTGTCCTGGATCCTGCCAACATTCCCTCACCAGGCAACTCCAGCATCCCAAACCCAGAAGCACAAGACCATGAGGAAATCCATGGTTCAGGTTACTGGCTGAAATACCACATAAAAGGGTCATTTTTTCAGTCTTTTAAAAAGGGGCTGATGTACGTTAGTCCCTATCAGCATTTAACCTTAATTGTACCCTGACACAAGAGAATGTTCCTGAACTCCTGCCTGCACATGGGTTTTCAGGGCAAGGAGCTTTGGAAGCTGATGAACTGAGTTTATAATGTGCTAACCCCATCAAGCAACTCCTTACAGCATCATTTAATTACATGCAGATGCCTGTAATAAGCAGGGATACTAATTAAGACGTGTTTGTGTGTGAAACCAGAACTACATTATCTACCTTACTACCTTCTACAGTGGGAAAATTTGATAGAGCCAGGAATGTTCATTGATCCAAGTGTTAAAAAACCCAAAATACTTTTCTAAATTTTAAACTCCGAACACTTATGTACATGTATTCTGCAGAAGTCTATACACATACTAACAAAATATATACAGTATCTTAAATGTTTTTAACAGGAAGCCTTAAAAACTTGGTCTGGATCTTATGGTAGAGTTTAATAATACATTTTTTTTTCCTTTTTGGTTCTTTATTCCCATACATTTATTCTGGTGAAGGAACAGTTTCAGAGACTAAAACCCTGAACTGTTAAACCAGAACCTGTATAAGGGGCAGGAGCAACAAACCAAAATATGCCCACACTGCTTTGTCTTTCTCTGAGCCCCAAAACCTAAGAATCCTCCTTTTTACAATTGAGGAGATATGTTAAATTTCCACAGTCACATAGACACCGGGTTCCAGTACTACCAAACAAGCTTTCTCCCCATTGCTAGACTTATAAACTTAAAAAGAACCCCAAAAGACATTAGATATCTTTCCACTGTGACAAAGCTGACTGCATTACACTTCAGCAAAGAGCTTAAAGTAAATTAAAACAAGTTTAAAACCATAATAAAAAAAATCTTAATCAATTAGAGATTGAGCATGGACTCAGACAGGCAGCCCTGATACCCTAAGCCAGTTTATAACACTCATATTGCTTTTAATTCACAGCTTCACTAATATTACTGAAGATTATTTCTGATCTTTTTTTTTTTAGCTTTTCCACCAGACAGACAGGAACAACACGAATATTTTACACCTTCTTTTACACCTGCTGAATATAGAAGTACAAAGAAACATCAGTTCGAGCTGATAAGGCCATAAACATCAACACAAACGTGGCAAGGAGTAATTCTGTAGCAAGAAAGAAGAACAAGTATGTTTATTTTGTACATCCATATGCTTGCACTGTCAGAATTATCTGGAAAGTGAGGCTGTAGCTCCAGTGTTTCACTGGCAGAAGCCTGTGTGGAGCAGCCCTGGGAAGACACTGCCCTTCACTCCAAGCCCTGGGGCAGAAGGGAATACATCTGGAACGGTCAGCACTTGGCTGCTGTTGCACACAGAAGAACACAGCAAATCTAAGGATCACAGAATCACAGGACACTCTGAGCTAGAAGAGACCCACAAGGATCATCAGTCTGTTGGAAATGATGTAACTTCCCTAACTGATTTTTCATTAGCTGTTCTAATTAATTGTAAGTGTGCCCACTTTTAGTCAGCACTTAAGTTTCTTTTTCACAGACACTTATTGATACTTTGATCATTAAACCACTGAAACCTTAAGTTTGCTAAAACTAATCCTGACAAGCTCCAATAAACAAAGCCTGAGAGAGCTGAAGATTGGACACCTAGGATCTTAAATTTATGGTCCTTTAAAGATGTGTTGGAGCAACCAGAAGACACAGAGGAGATTGAAGCCTGGAAAGTTGGGAACTCCCCACTTCAGAAAAAATGATAAAAGGACTAAAGAAAGTGGGCCAAATTAGCATGAAGAGCGAAAAATCAATAACCAATAAAGAGAATTAGGCAACTCAGAACCAATAAACATTCATTTCTTTCTTTGCTAAAAATGTGTAAGTGAAAACATTTTGGGTCTTGGGTTCGTGTGGAGGTCGGAACTTCGTCAACTACATGAACACCTCTCGGTCAAGAATAAAATAATGCCTTACTCACTAACACTAAGGATGGTGTCAGTCTTATTTTTCCCAGCGTTTTCAGAGGGTTTTGGTAACAAGTCTAACTCCCTGCCCTGCACAGGAAACCCCAACAATCTCACCCTGTGCCTGAGAGCGCTGTGCAAATGCTCCTTGAGCTCTTGCAGCTTTGAGGCTGTGACCATTCCCTGCGGAGCTATTCCAGTGCCCGACCATCCTCTGGAGGAAGAGCCTTTTCGCAGTACCCAGCCTAAACCTCCCGTGACCCAGCTCTTGCCCTTCCCTGGGTTCCTGTCACTTGTCACCAGAGCAGAGATCTGTGTTGCCCCTGCGTTGTCCCTTGCGGGAAAGCGGAAACCTGCAAGGAATTCTAAGAATTATCCTAAATCTTTAAGTGCCCCACTGGAGAGGAGAACAAGCTGGGAGAGCTGCAACACTTCTTTTGAGAGGACGTGACGTGACCCCACCAAAGCGTTCCTTTGATGATCACGTTTCTGACGATAACTGCCGATCCAACACGCCCAGCGTGGACGCAGGGGCCGTTCGCTTACGCAGTGCGGTGCTCCGTGGCGAAGGAAGCCCCGCGGGAAGGGCCGCGCGGGCCGGGGCGGTCACTCCCGCGGGAAGGGCCGCGTGTCCGGGGGCGCCGCGCCCCCGCCGCGCGCACGGGGATTGGGCGGCTCGGCCCGGCCGCG
>VZTF01005562.1:0-67555 GCA_013397755.1 Cnemophilus loriae | reverse complement strand
CCCGGCCCCGGAGCGCCCCGCCCCGCTCCGGCGCCCGCCTCCCGGCGCGGCCGCGGCTGAGCCCCGGGTCCTTGCAGCACCTTTAATGAGCTAAACCCACGAACACCAGAGACCGGAACAGAGTGGCGAACGCCCGACTCAAGGCTAACCGGCCATCGCTGCTGCCTCAGCCCCTCGTCCGTCCCTACCCCGCCGGGGAGCAGTGACCAGCTCGGCGTCTGGATCACCAAACAGGGACCACTGAACTAGGAGTGAAACGGCAAAAATCCCAGTCCATCCTCGTGCCTCACATTGCCAGGAGCTTCCCCAGCCCTTCAAGCGTGGCTGTCCATTCCTTAATTTGACCTTGGGTGCAGGACTGCTTCTCCAGGGCATGCTGGTTCTCCTCTTGTGCTGATTTCCACTTGGCCATCGCAGTCTGTGGAGAAGTCAGTGCACACCACATTTTACTAACACCAGAGTAAGGAACAGAAAAGCGAAGTCCTAAAGCATCTGAGCTCTTCCTCCTAAACTAAGATAAGTCTGGGATTTCTTTTACCTTGGTTGCTTGTGGAAAATGTAAATTTATCTATGACCAAACTTTAGGAAGTCGCCTATAAGTTATATTTTAACTCTTCTTATCAAGAATTACAGAACTGTAATTTAATGACTATTTTGGTCTGTATACAGGTAATTATTGAAGCCACTTGTGCTTGCACACTTCTCAGTTCCCCTTGGAGATTACCCAGGGCACTGCTCTGCAACAGTTTCGAATTTAAATCAAATGCTCTGACTTCCAGAATAACAACCAGGCTGGCAGATCCCTCTATTTAACAGGAGAGTAACAGTTTCCTTAACATATGTGTTTGTATCAAAAGAGGAATACTGCAGGTTTTCATCTGGTTCGTGTGGCAAAAGGAAGACTGGGAGGAGCAAAATAAACTCCCGAGCACCCGGTGCTCACTGCATGGTTGAGTCAGTCTTACCTCAAGCATCTCCTTCTCTTTTGCAACTGTGTGACAAAATAGCATCAATTCTTCTATGACCTTCTTAGTTAGCATCTGAAGAGTTGAAAGGAAAATTACTTTTAATATTATGCAAATAAATGTGATCCTCAACTGTTTCAGCATCGGGAGAGAAGGGTAGGGGCATACAGACCCCTCAAAGCCCGTTTCAAGCTTTTCTTACTGTTGTCTTTTCCCGGCAAGCACGCGTCTCTTCTTCCTCCTCTACATTGCTACCTGTAACTAATTCAGGAGGTGCATTAGTGAACCTCTAATATACACATTACCCTGAGAACAAACAGCTTTTCAAAGTAACTTTCTACAGCAAGAAATACTAAGTTAGCTGCTTCCTGCTGTAGGCCCTGGCCTGGATAAACTTTCTCTTATGCCACAAAAAACTCCCCAAAATCCCCAAACCCTGGAATTCCACCAGTATTCCCTTAACAAGGAAGCACAGTCCAAATTTCTTATGAATAGTCACAACAGAAGAAAAAAACCATTCCGGAGAAGGAGTACCAGGATGTAAGTAAAGCACAAACTCCTTACCAGGATCGATGTTTCTGCTTTCTAAAATCGTCATGCAAGTCTCCTGAATTTTCTTGAGCTTCTCAACTTCGTGGACCAGCCTCTCGTTCTCCTTCTTTAACTCCCTTAACTGTATAGTGCCCTGCCATTAACACGGGTTGTAAGTGAGGCAAGTTTCCTAGGAGATTTTCTTCTCCTTAGTAATACTGACAATAACAACTTGACAAGTGCTGCACTGGCACCAAGAATCAGACCTTACCTTTGGTCTCTACCACCACAGCAAATTAGGCTGTTGCAGCTCCTTGCTCCTGCTTCTTGACAGGATTAATGCATTTATCACATCCACACATCAGAGCAATTACTAGAAAAATTTGATCATGGAGGAATTGCTTCTAGGCAAGTCTGTCTTTTCTCCACAGCATTATTCCCACACAATCCAGATATTACCAGGCAATTGGATAAGCTGATCAACCTCCCAAGCTGAATGCAATTCTCCAAGAGGATCAATAAGCATGTGGATTAGGGTGATCTGGCTGATAGTGTCAGAAGCTTTAGGGACATTTAGTAGGAAGTCTCAGAGTCTCTTAAGAAAATCAAGCTGTGAGATAAGAGGAATGATGATCCCACAGATTGAGAACTGGAAAATAAAGTGAGATTTTATAGCTGTAAGTTACCAGGAGGGCCTCCTGTACATGACAGAAGTAGTACTAAGCATGTCCTAGAGTTATCTCTGAGAGCCAGGGAATAATGAAGTGCCAATTCTGAATCTAAACCTGATTCCACAAAATCAGATCTGTTTGAAACAGAAGTCTCTGAACAGTCCCAGCTCTCTCAGCCTTTCCTCCAGTCCCTTAACCATCTCTGTGGCCCTTTCTTGGACTCTGTCCAGTATATCCATATCTCTTTTGTACCAGGAGCCCAGAATCAGACAAAATATTCCCAGTTTGGCTTCCTCTGAGCTAAGCAGATGGGAAAACAACTTGCAGAAGAATACAAAGAGATTCTGATGAAGACAAGAAAACAAGCAAGACAATCCTTAACATGACCCTGTATGGATCAGAAGATGGAAATTACTCAATGGTTTATTTATTTTTCTCTCCTATCCTTACCTCTGCTCTTGCTAGCTGTTTTTTGAGTGTTTCCACCATCTGATTCTTGTTTTTCAGCTCCGCTTCAAGTTGGTATCTGCTGAGAGGGCTGTGGAGTTAAAGAGCAAAGACTCAGAGGCAAGAATACCAGTGTTGCACACCTTCTAATTTCACAATTATGCCCTTTTGTAAGTGTTTGCTTTTGTTTCTGACCAACAGATTTAACTAGCCAACTTGGCAGGAGAGCTGCACGTGGGTAAGAGCTCATCACAACCTACCACGGCGGAATACCACGGTACGAGGACAACTAACAGAGATGGGAGGGACGTACCGTCTTGTCACTGCCTTCTTTGAAACTGGTTCCACTCTCTTTTCAGACTTAGACAACCTTAAAAGAGAGATAAAGTACAATTACCAGAAGACTACTGTGTTCTTGCAGATCACCAAGCCCGTTAGTTTGACAGGCAAAATCTGCAAAAGGAGCCATCTTTAGGACATCTGCCAAATAAATGCATCAGTATTTTGCTTTGATTTACCCTGGGTTTGCGGCCTTGAAGACACTGTCCGCTGGAACGTGTGAGGCAAATTTAAAACTGGGAACCCCACTGAACGCTGGCTCTGATGTTTTGCTGACACATTTTCTCTTTGAAGGAAAAGTCACTTGCAATTCTGCGAGAAAAAGACAACTGTGAAAACACCACAGCCTGGAAAAGACCCCCTTTAAGGTCTCTTAAGCCTTTAATTTGAGGTAAAGCAGTTGTATCTGGCTAGAATGGAGACTTTAAGACAGAAGTAACTAAGAGCAGTCCTCAAGTTTTACCCAGGATGAAGGGTCCAGAACAATCCACAAATAGGTCAGATGTAGACAGTGCTAAAATACAATTACCAGGCTAGCACTAAAGAGAATTTGAAATGATAATACGCAATAAAGAAGGTCTCAACATCAAGCAGACATGGTGCTAACAAGGTTGTTTTTCAGTACTGCAAGCAAAACAAACACAGCCCACATGAAACTTTGTTGAGAGACCTCCATCTTTTGCTATGAGTGAATAGCTACTAAAATAAAATAGAAAACTAGCTTTTTATGTAGAGTTTATTTCTCTTAAGTCACAGCTGTTTGGGTATATAAAGCTTTGTTCACTCAGTGGGTTTACGAAGTTGCTTTTTCTCCCTCAAGTTTAGTATTTTTCAAATGGTACACCCATGAGCACATTTATACTAGAGCAACACGGTGTTTCCATGTTTTTAACGCTAAGCCTGGGTGTCTTACGCTTATAAAATGCTATAAAGTGCTGTAAGCAGCATTAAAAGATTTAGAAAAGGAAGAGACTGTGAATGAAGCATCTTCCACATCGATAGGCCGCTGCCTTCAGCCGATGGAGGGTGCACACAGCAAGCTGAGCGTCAGCATAAGCCCTAAATAGGGACAAAACAGTGGAATAAAGCTTCTAATTAGATTTTGGAATAGCCACCTCGTAGCCAGGCAGCGATGGAGCTCCCTAACGCCGGCGCCCCCCAGCACCCCTCTGCCGAACCCCGCCAGCCGTGCCCCCCGGGTGTCCCTCCGTGCCCCGCACTCACCTGCGGACGGCTCGGGGCGGTGGAGCCGGGCGTGCACGGGGATGCGGGAGAGCCGGCCCTCCATGGCGGCTGCGCTCCCCTCAGGAGTTCAAACTGGACCGCGCCGGGACGGTTGGGCGGGTCCGCGCATGCGCGGGGGCGCGGCGCAGGAGGCGAGCGCGCGGGGCGGGGTGGCGCGCGCGAGCGGGGACTGAGGGGCGTGGGTGCTCGCGCCGCGTCTCTTTCGCGCCGTTTCTGCGTCGCGGCGTTTTCTGCCTCGCGCCCCCTCCCTCAGGGAAGGCGTTGGCGGCCATTGCGGGGGCGCCAGCCCCGAGCGAGGCTCCAACCCTCAGGGGAAGGCGGAGGGCAGTTCCTTCCTTCCTTCCTTCGCTGCTTCCCACTGCCTCTCACTGCCTCACCCTGTGGTTTGGGCACTCGAGGCCCGAAGGTCGAGGGGTTTATGGCCGTCTGTGCGGACATGTACAAGTAAGAGCTGTGAGGGTGCCGGTGCTGCCGCTGGTGTGTGAGGTACTAAAATTGCCCTCTAATGCCGCAAGGTGACATGAGGCATCTGTATAAAATGTTTCCCGACTTAAAGACATTTTTGCGGTGTTTGCTAACATGGTTTTCATAATGGGTGGGAAATCCCTCCAGATAGCAATGGGAGCAGCTCCTTGAGGAGGATGCTGCAGTCCCAGCCTGAGGGTGGCTTTGGCTGCCCAAATACCCACCTGAACATTCACTATGACAATTTAGTATAAAACCATGAAACTGAAACATGAAAAATACGGAACCACGAAACTGACACGTTTGACATGTTTCAAACTCTTGGTATTAGCTTTAAAAGTCCATGTCCCTAATGGATAATGGGGAGTTGCTGTCTGTCTCCCACAGCACAGAGACAACTCATGGGTGTCAAAAGAATAAGTATTTTAAACATGTATACTTCCTGTTGGAATATATATTAGTCACTTAAAAGATGAATAACCACAGTGTTCTTGGTGAAAATGAAGCATCACACAGATTTTAGGAAAGGTTGTTATAAGCATTTATTGTATGTCAACTTGTAGAGAGAATGTTTTATTTTTCAACAAATGAGGGCAAATAAATGTTTGTTTTCCTGTTTGTTTCTGGTAGAGGGGGGAAAACCCTAAAATTCAAGATTCAGCAGATACGTGAATTTTAAAAAGTTACATGTTTGTGGGGAATGCCTTGAGTGGAAACACGCTGTGAAAAGGACACAACAAGGCACCTGAGTCAGGGGGGAACGAGGACTCTTTTCTCAAGGGGGAAATTCACACCGAAAATCTTTGGCAGTATTAGAATTCCTTCAGATAAAACAAACTGAAGTTGTTAACAGAAATAGATTTGGGCTGGATTCTGCAGCCTCTTCCATGGTCAGGAAGAGGCTGTGTTAACTCGGAAGTATTGACGGGACTTTTTATAATATCTGAGCTATTTTGATGGGGTCTGTGGACCTGGGCTTTGCATAAAGTAGAAAATGAAAGACTTTATTTTTTATTATTCACAATACACTTCATTTGATACCTAGACTTTCAGTAGTTCCGTTTTGGATTTTTTGATTTTTACATGAGCTCTCTTTCTCTGTCGTTAAATACCTGGGGAGCTTCACCTCATTATTTCTCTCAAGCAAACAAAACCTGATCACCTTGTAGGAAATGACAAACCAGGTTTAGTCGGTAAGTCCTGTGAACAGCTGTGAACACGGCACCAGACACTGGGAGTCAAAGGGCTTGTAGTCCATCAAGATGGCTCTCACGTCCTGTCACTGGCATCAGATCTGCTGATTCCTGTGAAAACACATGTTTTGCATGGCTGAAATACTAAGAAATAGTCTCAGCTCTAGGAGAGGTGGGAGGAAAAAATTGATATTTACAGCTCTAAGGACATTCAGGGTTCCCCTTTCCCTAGCAGCAGCTTTGCTTTCTGCAAGGTCTCAGCTGTTGTAACCGGAACTTTGTGCACTGGATCGTTTGATCCAAACATCGGGCATGTCTGGCTGGCTGTTGGGCAGCACGACCGGCCCTTCGTTCCCCAATCCAAACCGATTTTTCCATGAAGAGCTGTTCTGCTGTGATGCAGCTGGAGAGACATCAAAGACAGTCTCCCTCAGGTCCAGCCGCAGGGTATCTCTCTTCCCGTTCAGGTAACCTCGCTCCGCGTTACCGTAGGAGTCAGACAGCTCTAAGGCATCGGGACAGGAACTGGCTGATTCAGCAAGCTTCAGGCCTTGCTCAAAGTCACTGATCGACGTCTCGCTGGAGATGTTGAGCATATCGAAAGAGCTGCCGAGAGAACAAAGGCATCTGTGAATTTTGTAGATGTCAGCAGCAGGGAGAGGGCTGTGGTCTGAGGTATAATCTGACTGCTGCTGGGCAGTGTCACTGGAGCACTGGGATTTATTGAGCTGCCCTTCTTCCTTCATGCCAGCCGGCTGGATGTGGTCCAGCCCAGACCCATCCCATGCTTTTAGACCATACTTTCGACAGCGACAATCTCGGCAGAGTCTCTCACTGTGAATTTCTGTTTCTGATGTGCTGTGCTTGTAAGGAGAGGAAGTTTGCAAGGCAGGACACTGGCACAGGCCGACCTGCTGGTCTCCAAGGGTCTCCTGCAGACTCTGTCTCTCTCTTTCCAGGGAGGGGTGCGTTCCTACTCGAGGGCATCTGTTGTCTTCAACTTGTATGTCTTCAGAGAGCACAGAGGGCCGGTTAGACAGCTTGCTTGTGGAAGTGCTGTTGTCAAAACTGTCGCTGAGTTTCCTGGACAAGGGCTGGAGCTCATATTGCTCGTTTGCCGTGTTGGACTCCTGGACCTTCCGCAACCGGTTTTGCTTCTCACTGCCCCCACAGGCAAAGTTTCCGTTTGGCCCGGAGTCATCAGAGTAGTCTTTCATGGTGTGGGCACAAGGCCAAAGGATCTGCCCGCAGTTCTTCTCTGGGCCGAAGAAGCAGCACAGCGACTGGAAGAAGAAGCTGGCAAACCCACAGCTGATACAATTGATCATCATGATGAATATCCCCAGCTTCCTGTACGCCAGGACCGTGGCAGGCAACATAATGACCCCTGCAGAGAAGAGAGCAGAAGCTGCCATGGCTGTGGCACAGCTCATCTGCTTCAGCGAAAAGGCCACTCGGCTCAGGCGGTCAGAATGGGGGCACAGGTGATAGGAGATGCAGTAGTTGACGGTGAAGTCAACAGAGAGCCCTACTGCAGCTGAAATGAAGAGGGACTCCACTGCGTTGAGCTGCCACTCCAAGAGGACCAAAAGGCCAATGGTTACCAGGACTGTGCCTGCAATGGCAGTAACGGAGAAAACGCTAAGGAGAACATTCCAGGTTGTGAGCAGCAGCACCACGAAGGAAACGGCTATGGAGAGCCCCATGACCACCATGGTTTCTGTGCTGAGACTGTGCTGGAGGTTGTACAGCTGTAGTTTACTGGTAAACCATCCATTCTGAAGCCCCATGGGGGCAGTTTGCATTTCCTCTGTTATCCAGAGGCTGATTTCCTCATAGAATTGTTTGGCTTTGCTGTAGTTGAAGGTATAGTGATAAACAGTTTGAAACTGCAGCACTAAGGCAGCGACATTTCCCTCCCCATCAAACCTGAGGCCCAGATCGTATGTTTCTGCCCCTTCCCTGCCCTCTTCCAGGAGCATCATTTTGATGCAGTGCAGGAAGACTTCGCTTCTGTAAGGGAAGGAGAACTGGTTACAGCAAAGGTTGAAGCTGTGGTCTCGCTGGGAGCACTGGCGACTGTCCATCCACCTGAGGAACTCCTCCATGAAGCACACAGTAGATTTCTTCTCTGCATCAGGGTAATAGAAAGTTTTGTTCTTCACTTTTTGGCAGAATTCGAGGAGCCACTTCTGGGCATCAGGGTTTTGGATGGTGAAGGTGGTGTCTGTCACTAGGGTGCCGTTGCTTTTTGGATTGAAATGGTCCCCATTATCCACAGGCAGAATGCCCCAGACTATTGTGACAGGCATACGCTGCCCTTCTCCATGCTCCAGCCTCTCAAACATGAACTGGTGGCAGTACTCGGAATCATACCTCTCAAAGGGGTGGCTCAGCCTGAACACTTGGACGGATGATGTCTCTAGAGTCGGGAGTTTGAGTTTGGGGTTGGAACAGGAAATGTAGGCACCTCCTATGGCTAAGGCAGCAAACCAGCAGATCCAGATGTACCGAAATTTGATGACCCCACAAGGCAGAAGCTTTTCAAAGAGCAGTTTGGAGGTTTCAGACAGTGTGTTCTGGAGAGCTCGGAGGACATAATGGACGGAGAGAGCGACTCTCTTGTGGCTGCTGTTGTTCCAGTAGGCTTCTGGCTTGTAAACGCAGGTCGTTGCGATGTAGCGCTCGTACAGCACGGCCGAAGAGGGCAGCCAGGTCATCATGAAAACCAGGTTCACCAGCACCGAGGTGCCCATGTAGACAGCGAAGCAGCGGATGGCTGTGATGTTGCTGATGTAGCTGGCGTAGAAGGCAGCACCCGTCGTGAAGCACGAGGCCAGAATGAGATATGCAAAATGGTGCATGGTTTGACTCACCCACTGAGCAAGCCCGGCAGAAGGGTTCTGGCTCTTGCTGAGGTTCCACAGGTCGAAGAAGACAAAAGTGTGATTGGCACAAATGCTGCTGAGAACGATGACTGCTGTCAGGTTTACAAATGGGAAATAGATGAATCTGAAGGCCACCTTGTACAAGAAGTAGGAGATCATCAAAGAACTGACAACAGCGAGCAGGACCATCAAGGTAATAAACACTGAGCGTAAATAAAAAGAAATGCTTAGAAAAATAGCTAATATTGCCAGGACTGGATACTTAGTATCCAGTAAAAGGTAGTGGTGGAATAGTTTCTGTTTAAGGCCCAGGTCCATTCCAGTGATAGACGTGTAGTTATCAAATAGATCCCAGGTTTCAAGGTTGTCTAAGTAGATCCCCATCATAGATGCACCTTTTCTTGTAGGCAGGAAAAGCAGGCTGTATTTGAGAGAGGGCACTTGGTACTCCATCGTCTGGGGACTGAGAAAGTCCCTGTCAACCAAGAAGTGAAGCAGTTGGTAGATGGCATTGAAGCGGGTACATTTTTCTGGGACTTGGGCACACTGAGAGTGTTTCTGTCTGACAGCCTCGGGGCCTATGCAGGACGGAGTGAGGACACCTCGGTGGTAGTCTGGAGCACAGGCACGGAGCAGGGCCAGGGTGTGGGAGATGTCTCCTTGGGTTATCTCCAGACACGAAGACCTGTTGTACAGGACAGCAATGTAGTTCCCCAGGGACCAGCTCGGGCAGCATTCGTTGGCTTCAGTGCGCTGGCAGAGGTCTCTAAAATGCACGTGTGAGCGTATCTGAAAAACATGAGGGGGCATCAGGTCAGACCCTCTCTTGCAGCCCCAGTGTTCCTTACTCGCTGCAGTAATTCTCCTGTCCTGTCTTGTCCTCTCCTCTCCTTCTCCCCTTTCCTCTTTACCCAAGGTGTACCACCCATCCCCAGCCATCCTCTCAGTGACAAATCCCAAACGCCAAAGCTATGGAAAGTTGGTAGCCTTTTGCAAAAATTAAACCCTGCCCATTATTTATATATAACCTCATTATAACCTCAGCTTTGAAAATGTGGCTCCTATGGCAAATGCAGCTCATCCAATTAAACTTCCCACTTGTAAAACTTGCCACCAGTCTCCAAGCTGGTAGCTCCATTTCCATAATTACATTCTGCTGCCCAAAATCCTCAGCAGCTTCTGATGGACACCTTTGGCTTCCAGACGAGCTCCTGTTCAGTGTCCCTTTATTCTTGTTTAATTTGCAACTGGCAGGTGGGATCATCCCTGTGTTGCCAAGTAGGTGAAAAGTTTTGGAATACTCCAGGTGAAACCTGTTGCGTAGCTTACATTGTTTTTTGTCTGGCATCCTCTCAGCAAGACATCAAAGACTGCAGCAGACAGAAAAGAGACAGCCTGTACATGTGTTCTTCCTGCCATCACTGACCTTGTCTTGTTCCATTTGACACATAGACTGAATTGCTTGCAAGTTCCATAAGCTCCCAGCAGTTGTGGACATAAATACCAGCTGGGAATAGCTCTTTTCTGAAATAAAGAAGAAGAAAAGAAATTATGAAAGGATTAGGTAATGAAGATGAATCAGCCAGGCAGTTTGGAGTAGACTCTCTCTTCAGAGAAAAAAGAAATACATGTCTCTGTCCATAGGACTGCTCTGGAGGGCTCCCTGGAGGGAAGCAGGTCACAAGACAGTAGTGAACATGTGCCTTGTGTGACCTCACCCCTGCTCCTTGAAACTGGTCAGCAGCACCAGAGCACTTTCGAATCAAATGTCAGCTTGCCTTTAGTGACTGCTGGCATCTGATTCTGCACCCCTGGAACAAGGGAGGAGCTCGAGCTCAGCCAAAAAACCCCCAAAGACCTGCGGGTTTGGTGTGTGACTTGTTTCAGAGGTGGATAGAAGGCAGGGAAGAGAATAAAAATATCTGCATGCTGTTCCTCTTCTTTCTACTTACTAGTACCCATTTTGGGAGAAATTTGGGGGGTGTTGGAATTTTCTGTTTTTCTCTCCAGATTTTACTGCCATTTAAATTTTTCAAGAAGAAAAGAAGGAACAGAGTGGGAGTGGGAGCAGACAAGGGAGAGGGAGCAGACAGCGAGTGGGCCATACGCTGTTTTTTCAAATTATTCACTTTTGGTTTGGGTAAATGGTGAAAACATTAGTCCTTTAATGTGTGCTTTGAAAGTATATTTCTAAAGGGAAAACAAGAAGTATGGCAAAGAGTTAAGAAGGAGAAACAACTCTTCAGAATTTCTGAACCAGCCTTTTCTGACCACTGAGGTGTGAAATGCTGGGACGGCACTGTCAGAGCTCTCACAGGTGGAATTGTATACACTGCTTGCTTAGAGCAAATTCAGAGTATGCCCTGTGTCCTAAACTCTGACAGTTCTGTCAATTGAGTTCTGAGTGTGCAGTATTTACTGGCCCATCAAGATTTCAGTCACCTGGGGGACCACAGAAGAATCCATCTGCTCCATAGATGGTTTCCACCATTCTCCGTGTCCTCGCTGCTTGTTCTCCCTGAGCAGCCTGCTGTCCTCTGCCAATGCCAAGGTCATCATAGCTAGCAAGAGGGCAGATTATTGTTAATAACTATTATTATTAACAAGAGAGCATCTGGCTGGGAGTTACATTCACTGACAAGACTCTGGTGCCACACACAGCAATAGGGAGCCCAAATCCATTGCAGGCACACAGACTTCAAACTCTCTAATGCCTCAGTTGCTTTTAAGCGTAGGATGTATGTTGGAATTGGCATAGATATTTTGGAATATTGAATATGTGACTTTACAACCAACATGTTCCTCAAACCCCCCAAACCAAGCTCAAATACCTTTTCTTCTTGGCATAGGGAGAAAGGGAAAGGGTCTTCTTGTAGCCTGTATGGCTCTCGATATTCCTCCACACAATGAGCTTCCTGCCAATGTCAGTGTCCCGTGGCTCGAAACCCTGCAGCAAGGAAAAGGGCTTTGTCACAGCTCCACTTCAGCTCAGCTGTCCTTAGGCCTCCTCTGACACATGGAAACTGTATGAGACTATTGCTGCATCTTGGAGAGGTACACGAATTGAACTTTCCCTGGAAATACTGCATCCCAGAGATGAAAGGAAAAATATGTCCCCTTTCCCTTTCCCTTTCCCTTTCCCTTTCCCTTTCCCTTTCCCTTTCCCTTTCCTTTTCCCTTTCCATCAACACTGGCTACAATTATCTCTCCCTGATCTCCTAAGAATTTCTCCTCCTTTTCAAGTGTAGTAGCTACTTATAGAAATGGGACTAATTTTCCTTTTTATGGACAAACTCTAGCGTATTCTTATTTTCTCAAGATTCCTCCATTAACCAGAGGCAGGGATGACTTTAGGGAATGTGCCATTCCGCATGGAAAACATTCCATGTACATAGTGCTCAGAACAGGGCATGCTCTCCACATCAAGAGCCCCATGTGCAGACTGTAGGAGCGAAAGCCAGCTCCTCTATCCAGTCTCTGCCGAGCCTAGCTATTCACTGTGTGCAATCCCAGCCTTCCAGCCTTGGAAGGGGAGCAAAGGGACCAATCCCAGTTTGTGCTGGCAGTGTCTCCACACCAGAGTGAAGGCACTGGTGGAAGTGCACAACATAGCTGAGGGATGGGCTGGTGGCTGCCACTGGCATGGGCTGTGTTCTTCCCATGTGTCAAGGGCAGCTGTGCAGGACTGGCACATTCTGCTCATCTTGGAGGGGTGATATCACTGGTTGGGCGTGGATTTTCCTTACGTTCCTATTGATACATCAACTGTAGGGACTTACCATTAGGGGTTCTGAAAAGTCAGGCAGATTCCCAACCAGCAGCCCAGCCACGGTGCAGATCACCGCCGCCACGGAGCACAGCGCCAGCACGGCCAGCGGCCACTCTGCAATCAGCTGGGAGTAACTGCAGTCAACAGGAGGAGGAAAAATGCAGCTGGTAAGATGCTTCTGCTCCGAGCACAAAACCTGCTGTTGAGCCAATGAGGTGTGAGTAACAGGAAGGAAAAAAATCAGGGTCTCTGGTTTGAGCAGTTATTTATTGTGAAGCTTGGAGGCTCTAGTGCAGCTATTAATGAACATATTACACCTCTAACTGAATGTTTGCAGGCAGCTCTAATTAACTCGGGTAATTACATTTTGCCTCCCTGTGTTTTCCAGCTTTTTCAGTCAGAAATAATAAAAACCAGACTCTTGTGTCCTCGGGCAAAATGAAGCTTTAAACATTTAAGTTCAAAGATTGCATTTAGAAAAAGCCTCTTCATTTCCCCTGCATTGTGCAGTGTCAGCTGGTGGCTGGAACAGTCTGGGCTGCAGATTTCCAAACTGGACCCTGAAAAATCTTCGGATTATTCTGAAGAGTCCCTGAAGGTAACTGACCCGAGCAAGCCCACAGTCATTGGTCTAAATTCGTGCATTTAGACACTGCTCTAAATTCATCCGTATTCACTAGAATACATAGAATTTTAATGAGATTTCACAAAATTTTGATGACATTTTTAAACCATCAAAACCCTTCCAGGGAAGCAGCTTACTCTGGCCAAAGTATTATTTGCCAATTACTTTTGTTCTTAAAGAGCTGCTGTAAAATTTTCTATCCAAGTTCTGTTTTTCCTTTGGGACAAACTGTCTCCCATAAAGGATGATCTGTGAAAGTTACTCTCTCACGTTTTTTACCAGTGCAGTTTTTACTATGTCAAGATTTTTGTCTTCCTCAGAAATATCAGTTGAGATATAAGATAGCAGAATGGGTTCCTGCTCTGGTTTGGCAGGTTAGTTATTTTGTGTTCTGATGTATTTCTGAAATATAAGAAATGCTTTGTTCAAAAATAGTTGACAAGTATGTATGAAGGGAAGTGAAGTGTTTATGAACTTTATTTGAAATGGAATGTTTCTCCTTGCCTGCTCTTTTGCCCCTTTTGCCTGGGACTCCACTGCAGCTATTTCATCATTAGAAATCATCACAAGCACTTCAAACACCTTTTCACATGACTTTTGATTTTTTTTTTTTCATTTTGGCTTTTTTTTTTCATTTTACAACTGCCTTACCAAGTTTGTTTTCCTAGACGAAGTCATTACTATGAAAATGAACAGAACTGCTCTTTACTCCTTAGCGTACCTAATTTCTGGAGGCTGTTTTGGGTATTTCCATGTCCAACAAAAAAAATCAGCTGCAGTCTCTGATGATGGAAGGTGCTTATCCAAACCATCCAGAAGCAATAGTTTACAAAAGTCAGCTTTTAAACAGCAGTAGAAAGCAATCAAATTATTTTAATTTTGATAAATGTATTTAACATTTTCTGTCTTTTGAAAAGATGAGTTTATTTCATGGACAGGCTCTTTTCCTTATTGCTCCTCTGACAGGACAAGCTGGATGAATCTTACATATATATATATATATATATATATATATATATATGTATGTATGTATATATACGCACACACACACACACATACACACACACGCAGACACATATAGAATTACTATATCTGTATAAAGCTACTGTATGGATTAGAGCCAGGCACCTGCCCAAGAACAGCTCCTGAGACAGTGTTGCTATTCATTAATGCAGGTTAAATTGATCTCACAAGCAAATGGAGATTTTTCCAAGGAGTGGAAAGCCCCAGGAGCGCTGACCTCGCCTCTGGAGCTGGGCCTGCTGGGATGTCACCAGCAGTAACACTCTGCTTCTCCTAATAGCAGGACAGGAGAGGACTGATCACAGGCTACAAGGACAGGAAGCTTTTGCTGTTAAACATACCTTTTTGGCATCCTGAAAGCTTTGTCATGTCTGCAGACAGAAAGGAAAAAAGATATGTTCATTTATTATTTTCCTGGGAAGCCCACTGCTGGGCTGATCCCTGAGCAGGTTAACCCTTGCAGGGCTGTAAGCACCAAGGCGAGCCAGTGCTGACATAGTTCTGGCACTGTGTGAATTAGTTTAATGAATAATAGAGCCTTTTCCTCTCCCATTTTAACCGAACAGGATGGGAAGCCATGTAGTCTCTCCTCATTTTGCCCCTCTCAGAAAACCGTGCAGAGAGTACTGGACATTAGCAGTGCAGTCTTATAGAAATCCCAGTGTAGATCTCATCCATTAAAATCTATCAGGTTTAAGTGCTCTTCCTGCACTCCTTAAAGTGTTTCTTAACAAAAGCAAACCTCTTCATTAAATCTCATGAGCTGGGCTAGCAACAACTGTAGATAGTTTTTATTTCCTGTTTAGCTCAGCAAGGATTTTCCCAAAAAGGTGACTCTCATTTGTTTCCTGGGCCCCTCCAAAGACAGTGTCTTTTCAGGCTATAGGAGCAGAAAGCCACTGAAGCTGCTAAAAATATTTTATCGGGATTTTCTTCACAGACGAGCATTTGTCACTCCTAGTTGAAGGGCTCTGAGGGGAGAAATAAAGAAGTCTTCCCCAGGGGATCCAATGTTTGTTAATGAATCCCTGAGGACAAGCCTTCCACCGGCATCCTGACAGAAAAGCTGCATCTTGATGGGTCAAGTATCCACCGGACATTTTGTTCTGCTCTCTCTCTGCACTGAAACGTCCCCTTGAAACATGCCCCAGTCTGGCACGGCCTCGGCTTGGACACAGCTTCCAGAGAACTGCTCCCACCTCCTTCCGCAGCTGTGCCAAGCTCTGCTCAGCCAGTGCTCCCTCCTCCTCTCACCCTCCTACACTCCTGCTTAAACTGGGAGAAGGTCCTGCTGCACTCCAATATCTGTGTTGGGCAGATGCCCCCCCTCCATGCAGCAGCCAACTGGGGACCTTGAGGCAGCTCATCCTTCCTAGCCTTGTTATGAGTGGGAGAAATGGAAAAGCATTGGAGGAGAGCTCCCCATGGCAGAGTCACTCGGGGTGGTTCATGTAATAAATGATTCTGTGTTTTGCTTGTCACGCTAATGCTCTGTAGACTCGGGACAGAGAGGAGCAGAGCAAAAGCCTCCCCAGATTATCAAAGCGAGGTCTCTCTCCAGCAGTACGCTGCCCATCCTGTGCTAATTCCCTCACAATAGCTCCTCAAGCAGATTTGCTTGGATTAAAAACCTCATTCTGGCATTATTATGTTATCACTTTTCTGACTGCTGGTGCTGCACACTCTGCCAGGGATTTACAATCCAGCTGTGCTTCCTACTTCAATAACCTGTTACAGAGGATGTGGTTGGCAATTTTGTTGATAGCATATGAGTGAAAAAGGATCCAGGAAAAGGATCCAGGAAAAGGATTCAGAAGAAAGACCAAGGCTCCTTTGACTACAGTTCCTTTACACAAACACAGGAAAATTAAATCCTCTGTAAATGACGGGAAAATGAGACTGTAAAGGGCTTTCGTGCCTAACACTGCAATGCTGTACACAGGCAAGGAACGAATCCTGTGCCATCTTTTATCAGTATTCAGTGGCTACAGCTACAGCAGTGAAGGGATCATGATCTCTTGTGCCAAGAGTGGACTCTAAAAGGCACTCTCAGGAGGAAGGATGGTGCTGGCTGGAAGGAGCGGAGGTTGTAGCTCAGGCTGTTGTTGCCCAGGCACTGCACACAAATGGATTCTGTCATAGACAGCAAAGAATTCATACTCTGGTTGCTGCCCAACCTGGAAAGCCAAATAATGTTTCCCCCTTTTGTATCTCACTGCTCAGCTGTAGCCAGCACTTACCCTCTGCTGTCACTCCCTTCCAGCACTGCCAGCAGCTTCTGTGGGGGCAGGAAAAGAATTAACTCTGTTCCCATCACTGAGAACTCTGCCAAGATAAAGGACTGGCAGCTGGGTGGCTTGGAATGCAAAGGGGGAAGATACAAAGGTAAAGGAAGATGGGCATATTCACAGCTGCATTACCTAGGAGTGACTGAGTGACCTTGGCTTTAGCCAGTCCCTTGAGAAGCAAATCCCACCTCTCCCTGGCATGGGAATGGCAGCTCTCTGTACACCCACACAGAGGTAGAGAGCAAACTGGACCCTTCCGTGCATTTTGGAGCAGCTGCTGCCCCGAGCTGAAGAGCAAACCCATGTTTCATGCATCCCAGCTCAGACCCTGCTCATCCCTCCCACTTCCCCCCAACAAGTCTGGAAGATGCTCTTTTGAGGTGCCCTCCACGTGCCTCTTACCTGACTGTGACAACATGATGTTGCACCGGCCGCCGCTGCCCAGGAGACCACTGCTTCCAGGGCGTTTCTGAGGCCTCGTGGTGGGAAGCTGGCACGAGATCACCACTGGAAAGGTGTGAACACAGCACGGGCCTCTCACCATGCCCAGGTAGTGAGGGCAGGCTGTAGCTGCCTCGGGACTCCTCCTGATTGCAGGGGTAATATGGGTGGTGCTGCTGTGAGTCCTGTGAGCTTGATGGCACCTGGCCATTGGACTGGGTGGAGACTGGCCCAAGTGTGTGGCTGGAGGAGGGCAAGTTGTCTTCCCCCAGCCCGGGGGATGCAGGAATGGGGCAGTGATGGACTGGGCAGATTTTTTCCCAGGAAGTGCCACTGTAGCTGAGCTCAGCGTTCCCGATCTCTGGCATGGCAAGGCAGGTCTGGCAAGGTCCTACATTTTGTTTTTCCCTATAAGAGAAATAAAGGGAAAGGTAAAACAGGGGCTCGGTTGAAAGGCTGCGCTGGGGAGTCGCATCCCGAGAACTGGAGATTCTCACAGACCTCCCACATAACACAAATGTCAAACCTCACCCACTGTGTCCTGTACCAGGAGTCAGCGTAAGAGCTGAACTGAATTATGCTTTTTATAAAGACATCCATGACTCACTAAGGGATCCCAAGTGATGGAGAATCCTGTAGTCCATCCTTTGTGTGTGTTGCTCCAAAGGCTTGAAAAATTGGGTAATATCCCACCCAAAAATTCTCCAAGATATTTCACTGTGGTCCTAACTCAGGACTCAGAGAAATTACAGAGGCCTGGGCAAACAGAAACCAAAGGAATCTGCATGTGAAGAAGCCACTCAATTATCTGCACTCCTTGCGAGGATTAATTAGTGTGATTGCTCTGCAGAAGGACTGGCACTGCTCCATGTTGGGTCAGCAGGAGAGTGAGTCATCCCTGGCACTGACACAGCTAAGCAGTGAACCTGAGGGCTGTGACGTCTATCAGGGGCTTCAGCCTCCAGCCTGGCACATTCCCTAATAGCTCCCATGTCCTGCATGCTCCTCTGGGCTCTTCAGGAACTTTTTAGACACACATCTCCAAGGATGACAGCAACAGATTTTATTGGTCTTACCTTGTAGGAAGGGGACGGACTGGGATCTCTATAGATCCTTTGAAACCTGACTGTCCTCTGGCTGCTGAATTTACTGAGACAAAACATTTGCAGACTTCAGTTCCCAAGTAATGAGGTGTCTGCAGGATACACTTTCTTCTCTCCAAGGAATTAAAAACATTATTTCATTCCTATA
The DNA here is from genome assembly GCA_013397755.1 of Cnemophilus loriae. NCBI lineage: Eukaryota > Metazoa > Chordata > Aves > Passeriformes > Corvidae > Cnemophilus > Cnemophilus loriae. The sequence goes on along the minus strand of VZTF01005562.1, from coordinate 49,414 downwards.
GTTCTTGATTTATGGAGCCTGATAGGTTTTGCTAGCTTGGAGAAAGTTTGAATAATACTTTGAGGGACTGCTTAGTCTATGTGACACCAAAAACCCCTTCACACACAATAGACTGAGGTCGTTCTGACCCCAAAAATGCTTTAGGAATTGCTTTCCCAAGAGATGCAAACACCAGCAGTTTCTGGTCCTTGTTCAGAGCACGTGCCATGGTCTCTCACAGCTGAATTATGTGTCTTGCTGCAGTGCCTGGCGTCCAGGATTAAATAGGACGAACAGTTCAGGCCAGCCAGAATCACAAAGTGTCTCAAGTCATCAAAGAATTATGAGTGTTGGAGCAAGACTGCAGTGAGATGAACTTTAGCCTGAGGCACCTGGTGTGATGTGGGAAAAAAAGAAGGTAAAAAGTTGGGGAAGGGATGTTTTTTAAATTTTGTAGCGTTCCTTTCATTTATTTTTCTCACAGCCATGGAAAAAGGCAGAATTTTAGTGATTACAGTGTCTCTGGAATTGCACCCAAAGTTAACTGGCATGAGATTATCAAGGACAAAAGAATCTGGAGAATACTATTAGCTCAGTATTGCTTGAAAATTGCTATTTTTTCCAGAAAGCAGGACATATTGGCCTTGGCAGTCTGTGCTGTGTACTTTCCAACATCAGTTGAGTTTATCAACACTGATAAACTATATTTCATGATTATATAAAATGAGTTTATTTCATTAAAACCATTACAGCAGAGTAATGTTTGTGGTAGCAGTTACACCAGTGCCGATGTGGACACTCATGGCACAGGCATCACACTCAGCTTCACTTGCACACTATACCAGTCCAGGGACCAGTAACAGAGAAATCTTGACTCATTAAGCACCATCCAATGCTACGTTTAGTTTCTAAGCCCGAAGGAAGCTGCAGCAGTTACAGACACGGATAGCATGTTCCTGGGTCCTGACCTCAGAAGCCATAATTTACGTGCAAATGCAAAGTAGCTGGAAAGAAATCAGTGTTTGTGCTGAAGCAGTTGCCAGAAGACCAGCAGACAGGTGTGTGCACACCTCAGTGAGATAAGGTTGACATAAGGTTGTCCCCAGCAGTTCCAGTGCTCGTTTGCCTCTGAGCTGCAGGGCAAGGTACTGGTAAGACTTGAGCTGGTTCAGTGTAGCAAGAGGGAGAGCAGCTGGCAAAGCAGAAGCTCCTGAACTGTGACCATGATATCGCAGTCACCCACAGAACTTGTCAAATAACATCAACAATAGGCTTGAAGTCCTTGCTGTCCTGTCCCAGTTGGATTAGTGACAGGATTGCCTGGCCTTTCAAGCATGTGATTTGTGTTAGAGCTCTGTGTAAAGGTAGTTCAAAACAGGAGACTCCACACTTGTCATATTTGAGATTACAAATGCAGTGCCAGCAAAGCTGCTCAGGAGATGCAATCTGAACTCTTGTCTGGGGTTCTTACAGCCTCATCAGAGTCATCCCTGCACGGGGAGGGATTCAGGTGCAGCACAGGGCAGGAGTGCTGCAGACAGACCAAGGAAAGATTAGGGTCCTTGGCAGTCAAGACATAAAAATACATCTTTAATTAGTCATTGCACTTCTTTACTAATTATAGAGGCAACCTGATGGGAAAATGCTAAACCACCACATCCCCTACAGTGCTGGTGAGCTGCAGGGGCAGAAGTTGTTTGGGACAGCTGACCTGGAGGGTCGCTCAAGCCACACTCTCAAGCTTGAAGTGTAAATCATCCCGCTCTTCTCATGTGTCCAGTGACTTGTGTGCGGTTTGTAGTTTTGTACTGCAGGGAATTTTCATCAGAGAGCTGAGGTCATGGTAGTGTTATGCTTTGACAAGGTCTAGACCTTTTCTCACACCCTTTTTGTTGCCTCTAAGTTACTCCTTTTCCTTCACCTTGATCCTGTTGTTTTCCCTAGTTTTTGCACACCTTAAATAGGTGATGCTCTCCTACAGTGCATAATAATTCATAAAGACACTGCCACACTGACATCTTGTGTTTTGGTGTTCCTACACCTGTACTATATTTCCGATCTTTTTTTTCAAAGGAAAAGCAAAATTCTTATCCCTTTAAACTACTGGATCTGCACATTAATCTGGGACCAGAGGCTTTTCATGACTTAATTAGCCTGTTTACCTCATCTGAGGGTGAGTATGTGACACTGGACAGAACAAAAGGGCTTTTACAAAATACACTTTGAACATGGTCGGGGAGAGGCAGGAGACCATGCAATGAAAAATTCTTCCTGCACAAACCCCTTGGCTACAAAACCTCCTGGTGGGAAAGCAGATGCCAAACTCTTGGATATCGCAGATTGCCTCCGGGTTTTCTGCACGTACGTTGGTAGCGTTGAGTCTAATATTTCACATGAAATCACACTCTCCTTGTTTACCATCTTTGCTGTGAAATGCTGTCAAGTTCTGCTCTTCCCCCACGTGTCATCTCCTTACTTAATCCCTGGCCTGCTCAGTGACTTCAGATTCTGGAATAACTTTGGCAAGTTTGGATCATTCACTCGTGACTTCTCTTCATTATCTCTTTTTCAGACTAAACAATTACAGCTCTGTCAATCACCCTCCGGATATGAGTTCCCTTATGCTCATCTCTCTCCAACTCCATGACGATGTGACCTTGGCTGTCCACAATCTCCAGGGAAACCTGGAGCTTGCAAATAATGATCAGTTCGGATAATCACTGCTGGCAGCTCGGCGGAGTTCGAGTCTCCACTTGCTGCTCTCCCAATTAGCTGTAGTGCTCTTGAGCTTAACCTTTGGGCTGCTGAGGTCTGCACCAGACACGTAGGCTGGTCCTTCTTTGCCTGAAACCATGTCGCTATTATTTTTCTGGGCCCTCAGGACCCTGAACGATGCTAGAAAAATGTTTCTGGGGATTTCTGATGTCTGTTTGCTGTCAGGCATGAGGAGAAGAGGGCAGAGCACCACACTGGACTCTGCTTGCCATGCTGACACTGACAAAGACTTTTAACATTAATTCCCACTCTGGGCTGTGTCAGATATTTGATATCTTTGGGATTAAGTGGGCAGAAATGGTGTCGGCTGCAGAAAAGCCTGCAGAAGGCAGCTGACAGCCTCCATTTTCTTCTACAGGCTCAGCTGGATGCAACCAGAAAGATGCTGGGAAAGGAAAAAATAAGGGGTGTAAGGGAAGGGATGAACTAGGGTTAACTGCTCCTGTTACCCACAGCAGTGAGTTGTGTTGCTCTCACTGTTTGCTTCCCCATCTCTTGCCCTGAGATGTCTAGACAGAATAATAATCCAATTTATGGACCTGCCCGCGCCACTCTGAGTGCAGCAGTGCTTCTCTGAGACGAGTACCAGGGCACAAACAGCCTACCTTGTGTGGGTGGAACCAGCTAGAGAACTGGAGCTTCTTCCCGCAAGGAAACAGGAAAGAGAGGGTCAGGATTTCTTAGAAGACAGCTTTCTGCCATTCTTGGTCTGCAGGGATGTGGAGCAGTGGTGGGATACAGGGTCTGTGGCAGGAGTCAAGGGCTGTGTGCTATGAGTCCACCCCCCTGGCAGGGAGTATCTCTCTCTTCCAGAGACCAGCATCCTTCTGCCCCACAGAGGATGACTGCAGGATCTGGCTTTAGGCTTTACCTGCTCACTCGGCCGCAGCAGGGTGGTTTACTGGAAACATGCTGTGTTGGCTGCCTGCTCCCAGCACATTGCCCTCAGGATGGTTTCGTTCTGCAGCACACAGAGCTGAGCTGGGATGGAGGAAGCTTTGCGGGCAGGGATATAGTAGCATATGGTTGCCTTCCTTTTCCTAAGCCACTCCAGTTTTTGGCATTCCCTGGTCTTGCTGTCCGTCCCCCCCCTCCCCAAGCCACGCAGCGGGAGAGCACATGTGGTTCTGAGAGGGAAATGGGCCAAAAATATTCAGCCTTTTGCAGGAATGGCTCCTTTCTCGGTCTGCCTAATTCCACCCTTGTCCCCAAACCCATTTCTATTAGCACTGCTTTTTTTTTTTTTTTTTAATAGATCACCTCCCCCTTTGCATGCTAAAGAGAGGATCAAGAGAGAAGCACTTTGCATATGAAAGATGTTGAGTGAATGGAGCTGTCTGATGCCTGACTCAAACTACAACTTCTCCTGTTGACAGAGGAATCTCAAGGGGGAATAAAAACAAGGAGAAAAATGGCAGAAGTCTGTACCTTGCCTACAACCAGAGCCCTTTTTCTTCAAGAACCTTTGCTCAATTAGACATTAAGTGCCACAAAATTTCATTCATTAAAAAAAAAGAAGCTAGTTTTATTTTCTTTCCCCTTTTTTTTCTTCCTCTAGCAAAGTTTTGTTTGCGTATCAGCTGTACAAGTGTTCCCACATGAAAAAGAAATATGAATTCTTTCTGGATTAAATTCATGTGCTATAGGTCACCTTCCATCTAGACTAATAGCTATTTCCTGGAGAGCTGTAAATGACCTTTTAAGAATGTGCTTTTATAATGGAATTTAAATTTCTCTTTGAACATACCACCAGCAAAACTGCGGTGGAGCTCTTGAGAAAAAGAGCTTTTTTCCTTGTATTTTCTAAGGAGATAAGAGTTCCCTTTCCCTGGGATTAGGGAAGGGTTCATTGCGTTTCACAGTCACCTCGTTATCTAGCTCCCTGTCTCCCTGACAGGGAGAGACAGGCACTCCTGAGCAATCCATCTCCTCCTTTGGCTGCAGCAAATCCTTGTGCACTGAACAGTTCCTGTGGAGTTCTTTTGTTTTGCTTTTTCAGTCTAGCAGCAGGATCGTGCATACCCTTGAGAAGACCTAGAGTCTTTTTGTTAGTGAGACTCCTGAGTATGTTAAATCATCATGAAAAGTTAATGAGACTGCAAAACTCTGCTTCCCACGTAGTCTGCCAGGAAAAGTTTAGTTTTATAATCCTTTCCATTGACTCGTGTGAACAGCCTTACCTTTACCCCAGGCAGCTGCTGCTGCTGCTGCCGTGGGTACAGGTGTGTGTGCTGGGATAGAGCCAGACACAGAGGGCTCAAGGTTCCCACCCAGCCTTCAGTGCCAGAACAGCTCTGTCTGCACTGGGAAAATCATGTTTGCTAAGACTCATTTTGAAGAAAAAAAAGGAGTGAAGTGAAAAGGGAAAGGAAAAGAAAATCCCCACCTTGGTGTCCCAGGCTGAAAGAGGCCAAGAAGAAGCAGGTGTTTTCCAACATCTGCGTTTTTCTGCTGATGAGGTGAGCATTGATGCTGAAGAGCCTTGGCTAGGGCAGAGGGTGGGGACCACAGAGCTAAGACTGAGTGAGCAGCATGGGTGAAGTTCGAAATACACCTGTGTCAGGGGGCTTAACTCTCTGTAACTTACCTCTCGCAGGCTGCAGTGTTCATTTCAAGACCTCTCTGAACGGCCAAGGAGTACTCAAACAAGCAGAGAAAATGGCTCCAGCGACAGCTCGGCCCCCATTGAATGCGCAAAGTCTAAACCAGTGCTGGAGTGTGTGAGAGCCGGTGAACACTGAGACCCACAGGCACAGCAGCCTCTGGCCGAGGACATCAGAGCTGTCTGACGAGCAGTGAGCGCCCTGTCAGTGCCCCCAGGCGGGTGGGGCTCTCTCAGCGTGAATATCCTTTACCAGACAGAAATGGAACCCTTGGGCTTTCAGAAGGGATTTGTGTGCTGCTGACCTCGGGGTGTGCTCTGGTCAAGCAGAACCTGAAGAGCTCAGGTCTGTTGCCCTGGTCTAACAAATGCCAATGTGCTCGTGAATATGGGATGGCTCCTTGCCCATGATTATGGGCTTGTTGATGTTTCCAGAAAATGTTAGCGATTGTGGCTGCCAACCTGGCTTAAGACACCAGGTAAGGGAGCATATGGCACAGGGAGACATGATGAGGGATGGAGGGGTTTATGGAGGACATCTTTGGCGTGAAACCCATGTTTGTCCACAGCTGAGTGCAATAAGGCTCTGTCTGAAAGACGCTGAGCTTCCCAACAATAGCTCTCCCGTTGCTGCAGAAGGGAGAGCACACCATGTTGCAGTATAGAAACCTGCCCGGGAGGCCAGACCGGGAAGCCCCCCGCCCCGGCACGAGTAGCTCTGCATGGTGTTCCTGGCCCCAGGGCAGGAGCTACCAGGGCCCTGGTTGGGCAGCGCACATCGCTAGAGCCCGAATCGCGGGTGGGCAGCTGGGCAGGCAGCGAGGGACTCTGTCTGCACCCCTGGTGAGAGGACGGGACGCACCTCGGCGGGACTGGGGGGCCCTGGTCCCAGGAAAACTCGGTGACACCGACCACTTCCATACACAGAGCCGGCGGCGGCGGCGGCAGGGCGGCAGCTCCCACCCACCGGGACACCGGCTCCGCGCCCCTGTCCCGACCCCGCAGCTCCTACCTGGGCGAGGCGGGGTCGCGACCGCGGCGCGTCCCCTCCGGCCGCGGCTCCCGGGGCGGCGGGGAGGGCGCGGCNGTGAGCTGCGGGGGGAACTGTGTGCCCTGTGGCCAGCCTGGCTGTCGGGGATGGGACTGAGCGTGTGGGTGAGGAACAGGAGCCTGGGGCTCCGGGCATCGTTTGAGTGACATCCCTCATCCCCGCAGTTCTGCTCCTGCTTGGCCCGGGCTGGGAATGCTCCCAGAAGAGCTCCTGGCCCTGTGTAGCAGATGCAGGGCAGCGTTTTGAAGGGTTGGCTTTTAGAAGCATTAAATAAGTAAATGATTTTTTAAAATAGATGGTAGGTTTGAAACAACTGAGTTGAACGCATGGAGAACACAGGGAGGTCAGGCACGTCCACCTCCTTGCAGGATCCTTCTGTCCTTGTCTATCCATACCATGACATTGCTCTGAGCTGGGTGGTAGCCACATATGTCCCCTTGTGCATGGGGATATCTCCCCATAGAGCTTGTGGAAGGTGGCTGCTCCTTCTGTAGCTGAGAGCCGGCCAGTGACCATGCCAGTGACCATGCCAATGACTTGTGTAGAAAGGGCTTGGGGCTTTCTCATGGCTCTGTGTATGGCCATGGGAGTGGCAGTGACCTTCTCCTCCGCCTTGTCATCCTTTGTGTGGCTGTGGGGATGGCTGTGACCTTCTCCTTCCTCGTGGCCATGTCTGTGACCCTCACACTGGCAGTGATCTTCTTTCTCATGCGGGTGGGATCCTTTTTGCTTCACACATACAGAACAGCTGAAGCAAAAAGGGAGAGTATTAGAGCAGAGAATATCCTGTAACTCCCACTAATCCTCTAGCTGCTTAGAGTAAGCCCTTCCTGCCTTAATGACTTAAATGCCTGAGGCAGTTTAAAGAACAAAAAGCTTTTCCTGATGCCAGGGTGTGTGACTCTCTCCCACCTAAGGCTGACACCTCTCCAAACTCAGCAGGAGAGAGTTTCGAGGACAGGCTGTGGGCAGTGCAGCTGGCCCAGCGTGGTGCTCCCTGCTGGGCTGGGCTGCAGGGGACCAGCCTGCTGTTCTGAGCCTTAGCCACAGAAATGTCACTTGCCTGGTAGGATCAGATCCACTGTGAGGAGCAGGTCCAGGGCAGCTTGTATTGTGTGGCCCAGCAGGAAAAACTGAAACCTGGTATCTGCTGAAAAGATTGGCTGGTATTAATGTGGTGACAAAGACATGGGTGATATTTCCTTTTCATTCTTCCCGATGCTAAATAATAATTCTTGCAACAGTGATGATAATAATAGAGCCATGGGAGCTGCAAGGATGGTAGGAATCAGCTGGATTACAAACATCCCACTGCTTCTGACAGACAGGCACATCTTACAGCTTTAGTTTGGCTCAGCCTGAGGTGTGAACTCCTTGTCTGGGAAGCGGGGGTGATCACGCTTCCTCACTCCCACAACTTGGCAGGTTTCCTCCATACTGCTGCAAGGTATTCAGCACATGGATTAATTATTTTTCATTGGCCCTTAGCCAGCGGCTACAGCAGGGCTTGTGCTCCCAGCTGGCTGCAAAGCACTGCCCAAGGCAGGCAGCAGGGCTGCTGGCGTCCCTCCTGGGGCTGCTGCTGCACAGCCAGGGCTGGGAGGTGGTCAAACTCTAGGAATCCAGGAGTCTCTCACTTCAGAACTTGCTTGGCTCTTGCCCCTGCAGTGCAGCAGAGGAGGAGCTGCCTCTCCCATCAGCCAGAAGCTGATGGTCTCCTTAATGCATTGTGCCATTTGGAATATTGCCATTCTGTGAACTCCCTGTGCTTGGCCAGTTTGAGACTGGTGGGGCAGATCTCAGTGTCATTCTAGGGGAGGCATGTGCTGATCCCAAGATTTCCTCTCCTTACAGAAACAACCCAAGGGTGAGCAGGAAGGACAAGCAAATGGGGTTCCCAAACTGTTTTAGGAACATAAATACTTCCCACAAGACAATTCCATCAAGATGAGACCATCCTTCATCCAGAGGAACTCTTTCTTTCATAGTGCCTGGCAAACCATGATGGGTGAGTCAGCAGGATGGAAGCAAAGTGGTCCAGATCAGTTTCTTTGGACTGGGATGCATCCGTGCCTCTCTTTTTGCAGGCAATGCTACCCTGCATCTCAGGGAAACCATGCTCAAAACTGACAGCTTGCAGTGGTGACACCACCATGATTTTTTGCACAGTGCAAAACCACCCATGTCATGAGTTTCATGGACACCCAAGCCCTTGAAGTCACCATGGCCAAAGCAAGGCTGGGGATCACTGCGCAGCTGCCTCAGATTGCAGCAGACTGCTGGTTTCCAGGCAATGTGCAATGGCTCGTGGATCTGCGGCCAGCTTATGAACCCTGGTTTGTCACTGGTCACTGGAGCAATGAAATAGCCAGGGTATTTCTGCTGCTCGAAGCCAGTGACAGTGTGCCAGACACCTCCTGTGCTGGAAGATTTCCGTGGGTACAGCAGCAGTCCTGGCTGCTCCTGCTGCATAAACCTCCCATTGTCTCAGCCACTGAAATTGCTTCTGTAGCCGGAGAACAGCTCTCTGGCAGGGGCAGTGCTGCATTAGCCAACTGAGCCCCAGCCACTTCACTGTGCAGAGCTTATTTTACAGGTGAATGTAGCTGCCCACCTTCTGCAACTTCAGGAGAGGTTAATTTAGAGATATAAAGTGCTTTAGTCACTATTTGAGTGCCAGGACCTGAGTCAGAGCTGTTTGTCTGAATGTTTACATTTTACACCAAACCATTGGTGCTGGGTGCCTGAAGAGAAAGGCCCAGACGGATGCTGGGTCTCCTCTACACAGCCAGTTTGATTTTCTGCTGTCCCAGCAGCATGGCACAAGCAATGTCATTGTGCACAGAAGGACATGTGTCTCTGCAGATGTTTGCACTCCACAGAGCCCACCCTTTTCCTCCTTGCTACTGGTCCATGAGGGCCTTTTTCTGGTTTGTAGGTGCAACAGAATTTTGAATTTTTAGGAGTATAACTCCCTAAAAGAATAAGATTTAGCGCCTATTTGTTCAGTGCCATTTGTGACCACTCTGTAGTGGGATGGGCTTGGAGGACCCATCACCTTCCAAAATTTGTGCAGATGTCTGTGTTGATAAGAAGCATCCTAATCAGTATGCACCATTTTAAGGCATAAGGTTGAAAGGGGCTCAGGAGTCAGGCTCACAGGCCGTTTTTGATTGTCAGTCGTTATTTCTGCCCAGGGCATGTGCTGGAGCATGGCCCACACGCTGCACAGCAAGGAGAGATCCATGCAGGGCCCTTCTCTCCTTCTCAGGCTTCTGCAAGGCTCCTGCCATGCTGGAAACCTGTGAATAGCTGTTGACCCAATACCAGGGCTGAGGAGGTTGCAGGCATATGGCAGTTATGTTTCTGGGCACCAGTACATTGCAAACTGAAGCAAACAGGAGATGTGCTGAATTTGCAGTGTGTTTGAAGGGGCAGGAGGCCCACGGAGACCCAATTCAGCTTTGTCTTGGCAGGGGAAGTCTCACTGTAGAGATATTGTCCCATTTTCCCTGGTGCTGTGTGCTGGGAGCGCAGCCACATTTGCTTTGAAGCTGCCCATATGTTCACACCATTTCCCAGCATGACTGACAGCGAGCCAGTTCCCTCCGAGCATCCTGAGATATCCCAGACTAATTCACCCCTTGCACATAAATATTCTTCCTATGAGGATTTTGGACATAAATTCTCAGCCTGGGGAAGGCCAGAGAAGGTGCTGGGACATGCGACACACCTTAACTGTGCTTGTTACAATACCTTGACAGCCTAAACAATGGTCCCAATGGCACCAGTGCCAGCGAGTCAGTGTCATCCAGAGATAGCCCAGTTGACATTTTGGAGAGGAAATTGGCCGAAATGGCTCATTTCAGGAGGATCAGAGCCTTGGGGGGATGAAAACCAGTTCTTTTGGCTCAAGAGCAGATACATGAGTGGAGTGGAAAGATTCCACTTCTCATATTGTTGAAATGTTTCTGCTTTTTTTTTGGTTAGTAACTGAGCTTCAGAAATGCTCCAAGTATTTCAGCTGGTGCTTCCAGAAAAAGGCATCTTTAAATGTTTGCTCCAAACGTTTCTCATCAAAAGGTTTCAATAACAATAGGGCAAAGGAAGAGTGTTTTTAATCAATTCCTTCTGAAGGTACTGAAGGGAACAAAGTATTCCAGGGAGAAAGGAAATGGAACTTTTCCTTTTTACAAACCCCATTCTAAACCCTGTATTGTAGCCCACCCTAATCCCATGTGTTTGGACTGCACAGTGTTCCCAGGCCTGAGCAACACCTCAGCCCTGCTGCAGAGATCAAGTCAGAAGGGCCAACAAAATATCCACATTCCCAAGGGAGAATCACCTGGCTCAGGAGCTCACTCAGGAACCCAAAATGGATGCCCAGAGAAAGGTATCACTCTCTTGAATTATGATTTCCATCCTGCTGGAGCAGGGATTATTAGCACTTTCGGAAGTTTTCTGCCACTTGAGTGAAGCACTCAGCAGCCAGGCACAGCCCAGCAAGTCTGCAAGTGCTTCACATGATGCCTAAGATTTTTAGCTTTTTATATTTTTCATATATCTGTAGCTTTGTAGATTGCTAAAGCATGGCTGTAGCTTCTAGTATTTTTCCTATCTTTCTTCCCTGCATTTAGGAACAATAAGCTAACCTTATAAACCTAAATATTGTGTAGTCTTGTTCCAAGAAGAGAACCAACTACAAGGACGTTCTGTTTTCCAACCAGAATCTGGACCAGACATAACAAAAGTGGGGCAAAAGAAAGCTCTGGACTGCTTCCAGTGGGCACCTAACCAACTAGCCTTTAAATTGGACAGTATATGATAATTATACTAATTGATTAACTTTATAAAAATTGTAGAATTACTACACCACATGCGATTTTTGCCATATCATGTAGCTGAAAGCTTTCAAGTAAAAGTTTGCTTTTATATTCAAACTAACGTTGTTGGAAAGATCTATTCTATTTTCCAGGCATCACATGCACCTCCACCCCTTCTCTCCACCCAAGTACTAATTACTGTTGAACTAGTCCTTTAATATTTAATTGCCACCTTGACTCCCCTTTTCATCTCCTCCCTTCCCAGGCGCCTCTGAGCCTCTTGCAGGCTGGTCCTTCCTGTGTTTGTCCTCCCAATCAGCTGCACACCTTGACCCTCCTCACAAGAAAAGCCAGTCTTCCTGCCGAGCCCAGTCAGAATCCATGCAGCATCCGTGCGAAGTGGCGCCGCTGGAGCCCATGGAGAGTCTTCAGTCCAGTTCAGACCCTGGAGCCAAGGTTGGTCTCTGGAGCTTACTTTTGAGTTCTGCTGGCAAAGGGAAGTGAGATGGTTTGTTAGGCTTTAATGGAGTTTGGCTGGGATGAGAGGCACCAAATTTGCCACTTCTTTCTTCTTGCATCAGACTCAAAGTGCGTCACTACCACTCATGTAGCCCCAAAGCAGCCATACATGGAATAATTTTGACTTTTTGGAGTTCACAAAGAGCGTATGACCATGTCAAGAGCAAGCTGGCTCCTGGCTGCTCATTTGCAGCTTGTGAGCCCAGGCCACTGGGCTGTTCACATCCTCCTAGATCTGGGCTGAAGGCATGGGCTGGAATGGGGAACCTCCCTGGGCCCCTGCTGATGACAGGGCAAACAAGTTGCTGTCTGCAGCATTCCATGCTATCCCCAAGGACTACATTTCCATAAAAGATGAAAAAACCTGCCTGACTGGCTGTCCCGGCCACTTTCCACAGCCTCACACCCTTCCAAGGCTGGGTCCTGTGTCCTACATCTGAAGGCTGCTTAGTGAACAGGGTCAGCAAACCTGTATTTGTCCCTGCTGAGTATGTCTGCAAGTGGGAAAACCTAAGTGGACAGATTCATTTTTCATTTGCTCAGCCTATGACCACTTCAGAGGTCTTACACTGGAATGACAAGTTTTCGGGAGCAGAAAATATTGGGAGAGCTGACAAGATCATGGGCTTTTCAAGGTAGCATTAAACATGGGTATGCACAGAACTCACCCACAGGACTTGAGGCAGGACCCTGCAGGCTGGGATGATGCATGGGGAAGGGAAAAAGAGGGGATGTCTTGTTCCAAACAAGGGAAGAGGGCTGCTCTGCACATCCTGAGATGTTTCTGTGCTGTGCCGTGATTGGTATCCCTGCAGGAAGTACCAACAGGCAGCTATGATCCTTACTGCTTTTAAGCAGGACCAAGCTGCCATTACATCCTTTAACTGTCTTTGGTAGTTTTCACTTTAATTGTATAATGATCCATTTAAAAATGAATGTCTCAGCAGCCCTTTGACCCCCATGAGTCTCTCCAGCTAAAGCCCATTTAAGGTTCCTGCCTGGTCCCTCCACCCAGTCTAGGGAATATGCTGACCTTTCTCCTGGCTGGAGGAAACACCTCAACCCCTTTTTTATCCTGCAGTGCAGCTGCTTGTAGGACTAGAGCTGGGGTAGGCAAGGGAGGCAAGAGGAATTGGCTTATTGTGGGGAAGTTCGCTCTGTGTTTGGTAGGAAGTATGCCTCCAGGCCTCTGGGAGCTCTTCTTTGATACACTGTGTTCCCATCCCTCCCTCTATCCACGGCCTAGAGAAGGATTGCTAGTTCAGCTCAGGAGCCTTGGGCAGCACATCGCTGCACACAGCTGTGCCTTGAGACTCATCCCTGTGCCTTATCTGCAGTCCTGACACATGAAATAAAAACAGCCTCCCACAGCAGCCAGACTCCAGCTCCTTCAGTGGGCTTTTGGCAGCTGCCTCCCAGATCCTCCCAGCAGTTCCCGAGTGCCATCTGTTGACTCGATAGCGGTCATGCAAAATATGGAGAGGAGCCAGGATAAGGCTGGGTTAAGTGCACTTGGGAAAAGTGGCAGCATGGGACTGAGTGGCTCTGGGGGAGTTTCACAGAGTGCAAAAGGAAAAGGAGGGAGGGTTTCAAGCCAAAGCAGTTCCTGCTGGTGGAAGGGCTGATGAAGGGATGCCAGGAATGCCTCTCGCGGCAGGCAGGTTTGCATTTTTTGAAGAATCAGATTCTTTCCTTCAGACTTTGTGTAAGGCAGAGAGACAGAGTCTTACTGATAAAATCTGGGGCAAAACTTTGTGCCAGCTGCTGAGTGCTGTCCTGGAGCAGGGAGATGGCAGATTGCTGTCAGGGATGGTTCTTTGTGCCAAAACTGAAAGGCCTTGCAGCACACAATTAGAGAAAGGGCCTATTTCACTGTCACAAGCACAAAATGGAGAGGTCATTGCCCTGCTTTCCTTCCTTGGCCCCAGAAAAATCTCCAGCAAACTTTGCCCCGAGTGGAGGGTGAGGGCTCCAAGTAGGCAGCTGGAGGCTGTGCTTAAGGATAGTCAGCTGAGCCCCTGTGCAGTGCAGCCACAGCAGGGCAATGCAGCAAAACCCCCTTTATAGCCTCTTGATTCCTCCAGCTTCCAGGCTTTCCTGAAGGAAGCTGCTGTCCACCCCAGGGACTGCTCCTTCAGGGGCAGCCCAAGGTTAGCAAGAGCTGACAGATCCATGAAGCAGAAACCATAGAGCCAACCTGGGTACACTCCATGTGCCTACTGTGCTGAGCAGTTTCAGAGATGGCACCAGCCAGAGCACGAGAGAGCCCAGAATTAGACCATCCCACCTATGAAAGGTCTTCTAGGATTTTAAAGAATAAAGAGATTAACTTTAGGTGTGGTGTACAAATTGCTGAGTGAGTAATGAGGCTGGTTTCTCCAGATGTCCTTCCTGTCGCACAGAGATGCAGGATACACTCACTGTCTGAACTACCCTGTCAAACTGCTGCATGTGGGAAATCGCTGCCACCAACGGCCAGAGAGAGCAGGATTGGTGTCCTGCAGCCACCCAGGTGGGGGTGTTCGTGTGAACAGGCTTCAGTGTGTCCTGAAGTCCTGCAGGACTCCCAAAATGTCATGCATCCAGCACACCCCACTCACTAGAGCAGGAGACCAGGGGCCTTCTCTGGCTCCTCTCCTTCGCGAAAGCAAACCTCTGGGTATTGGAATCCCTGGTGCCAGGATGATGGTCTGGAAGGATTGCCCATAGCCTGATGTAGGCACAGACCTCATGGGAAGGCAGTGCCAGTCTTAGGACTGACACTGCACTTCAGGGAAAATCAGGGATTTTGACAGTTTCTTACTGGGGACAGCTGTGGTGTTATTGCAACCCTTCCTGGCCACAGTGCTGGGAATAATCAAATCTACATGCATATTCAAACCCCATAAATCTCAGCACATTTATAGGATTCTGTTTTCTCCTCTGACTGTCCCAAGGGCACAAGCAGGTCTCTGAACCAGACTGTTTTGCCCCACTGCTGCAGCAGCAGATGCTGCTCCCTTGGCTGGGCCCTTTTGCCCCTGGGTTTCTGTGTCATGATGCAGAAGTAAGTGTTTGTCGTTTGTGCCACTCAGACATGGTAAAGGACAGCTGAGACATGTCAGCTCTTTGTATTGAGATCAGGAGCAGCTGACACTGCCCTGGAGGGAAATGCAGCTCTCCAGGGACATCAGCAAAGGCAAAGGTATTTTAGGGACCTTCACCCCTGTTCATGGCACTGCTCATCGCTGGAAGAGCTTGGCCACACTGCCAGGAATGGCAGGGACATAGGATGCCATGGCTGTCAGGTCTGAAGAGGTCTGGAGAAACTTCTCCTGAGGACTTGGCTTAAGCCTGGATAATTTGAGCATGACATGGGCAGCACAATGGACCCAGCTGCACATGGTGTTCACCCTGCACACAGAACCTGGCCTTGGAGTTTGGGATAATGGTCTCCTGTTTTAACCTGAACCTCAGCATTAGCATAGTGAGCAGTCTCCTTGAGGCCAGAGACATGACCACCACACAAATAGGATAATGCACCAGTGCTGGACAAAGTGTTTCCATGAACACTGACTCCCTGACTCAACCCAGTCCCAGGGCTGACCTTGTCCCTGTGGCCACCAGCCCAGCCGAAAATGGGATAACACTCCACCCTCACAAGAGACTGTGCCACCTTGGAAAACCAAGGCAGTGCCATCCCACAGTTCTCCTGTGTTCCCAGGCCAAGGTAAAGCTCCACATGACTCTGCATCTCCTGCACAGCTGTGTCCACCACAAACCTCTTGACAAGCACTTGGGCTCTAGCAAAGCTCTTGTGTCTTTTTTCCAATTTTCTACCCACAGCAGAGTCTTCATTTCCTTCATCAAGCCTGAATCCAGAGGCACTGCCTTCTAAATTATTTCAATTTCCTTTCATCATTGAGTAGCTACTAATTAATATAGGTCAGTCTGTCCCTCCAAGAGCTTTTACTAAGCTGTGCTTCCAGCTCCTTAGTGCCTTAGCCGTGATGTCCAACAGCCCAAGTCATGCGCAGAGAAGGGACCAGATTCTGAGTTCTGCAAAGTCTTTGGCAGGTTTCGCTTCAACCACTCTGGGTTTCAGGTCAGATTTCTAGGATTTTGTTAGGAGTTGACCTGCTCAAAGGTCTTAGAGGGGACAGTGGGCAGCAGTGGACCAGCTTGGATTTTTTAACATATGAACACAGCAGGGCCCACATTAAGGTTGGGCTGTGCATCAGTCCTTGGGCAACAAAACATTCCCTGATGTGCTTCCAACTCCTGTTTGCCTCACGCTTGATCTATGTCCCCCGGGATAGAGGGAGAGGGCAGCCAGTCTCTGTTGAGGGAGAATGTAGCACATGGCCAGGACACATGGCTGAGGTTCGTTCAGCCTAGAGGAGACTCATCGGGGTCTGCAGCTTCTTCACAAAGGGGCAGCGGAGGGGCAGCTCCGATCTCTGATCTCTGATCTCTGATCTCTGTGACCAGGAACAGGAGCCGAGCGAAGAGCTGGAGCTGTGTCAGGGGAGGGTTAGGCTGGATATCAGGAAAAGGTTCTTTCCCCCAGAGGGTGGTGAGGCACTGAGCAGACTCCCTAGGGAATGGTTATGGCCCCAAAGCTGTCAGAGCTCAAGGAGGGTTTGAACAACGCTCTCAGGCACAGGGTGGGATTGTTGTGGTGTCTGGGCAGGGCCAGGAGTTGGGCTGGATGATCCTGTGGGTCCCTTCCAACTCAGGATATTCTATGATGAGGTAAGGGTTCATGTGGTGACCCAAGATGCAGCAGCTGAATGCTGTTCCCTCAAAGCCCCCCTGCTACTTGTGACTCTTCTGAGCGTTGTTTTGGCAGCTTTCAGGAGTCCCTCTGCTTTGGCTGTGTGCTTCCTGCCAGTCCTGCTGCTGGCTGGTGATGCCCACCCCACAGCACTCTTCTGCTCCTTCCCGAAAGAGAGGCCCAGTTTAACAGTGAGGAAATAATTCCCAGAGAATTCTGAAATTAAACAGAAAAAGGCAAATCTGACCTATGTTTTCCCATGCAGGCTCGTGCACACACTCACACTCACAAGACATTCAGGACCCCAGATATTTCCCGGCCCCGCCAGGCGTGGAGCCAGCCATGCATAACAAACAACACGACCCCATGAATGGCCACGCAGCGAAGCCAAGCTGTTTGCCTGATCTATCCGTCATTGTTCACCCGGCTTTTCCCACTTTGAACGAGGGTTTGTGGCACCAGGAAGTTAAAAGGAGTCAGGAGGGGGGGAAAGGGGGAGTGTTTCTTTTAAAAAGAGAGATTGGAGAGGAGGACACAGGCACTCCAAACCCTGTCTGTGCTTGGTATATTAGGCAGCCAGTGCTCTTGGCTGGGAGCCCAGACGAGGCTTTTGTAATCAAAACATGATCTTGTATGCTGTGCAACCAGTGCTGAGAAAGGCCGTCTGATGGCTCTCCTCTTTTAGCTCTGCTCTGGAATCCGCCAGGCTCCGTCGCCGATGTCCAACATGCACCGAGCTGTGAGTGCCGCCTGCGCGGGGCCTGGGAGGGGCGCGGGCGCTGGGGTCCCTCACCCCAAAAGGCCACGCAAGGACTTGCACTCGCTTCCTTCAGGGTGGCCTTTCGGTGGCTGTCGCTTTGTTTTCTTGCCTCGCCTGGCTGCCAGCAGGCACGGGAAGCAAACAAGCCGTGCCGTACCGCACCGCGGGGAGGGGTGCTGGGGGGGCGCATTTTGTGTGCCGGGATTTACATCCCTTGCCGGGGTAGGTTGCGGTGCCTGGCTCAGGAGAAGGTGCCTCTCGGGAGGCAGATAGCAAATAGAAACGCAGGCAGTGCTGGATGGTGCCTATGCTGGTGAGGGCTTCAGCTGCAGCTGTCAAGGAAGAGGATATTTCTTAAAAAGAGCGGATACATTTGCTTACGCAGGAGCATTAGTACGGGCTGCTCCTGTCCTTTTTCCCTCCCCACCCCCCCACCCTGCCTTTCACACTTTCCCAACCCTGCTGTCTCCGAGGTCTCGCTGTAGAAGCAGGCGATCATAGAAGTGTGTGGGAAAACACTGCACGCAGAGACAGTCTGGAGCGAGGCGTCCCTCCAGCCCCCAAGGCGCTGCGTAGCCAGTGTGTATGCCACTTAGGAGAGGGGCTGTGACACAACGGGATGTCGTCATTTAATTGAAGCCCGAAGCCGATAGCTTTCCATTTTCTCCTTTTGTGACATTTTAATTTTCAATAGAATGAGGCCTCTCGTTCAGTGGTTATGTCCTGCTGTTGAGGAGGCTTTGGGTTCAGCTGATTGCTGATTCAAAGCCATCGCACGTTTGTTCTGCCAAAGCCATTTATAACTCTCTGTCGCGGTGACATACGGGCACCTTGGCTCCCCGGAAGAGCTTTACTCTGGGGAGGGCACGGTGGAGGCACTTTCCATCCTGAGCATCAGCTTCAGCACGGGCTGGGGCAGCGGGTTCGTTCCAGAAGCGGAGGAGAGGGCACGGCCCCCGTTATCGGCTGGCTCGGGGCGGCAGCTGACGAGCAAACGCTGACTGGGCTGAAGTGTACAATGGGTGAGCCCCTGGGAGCTGAGCGTGGGCTCCACACGCTGCTGAGCGCTTCGGCCGCGGGGCCCGAGTGTGCGGGGGAAGGACCACCTCTCTCTCACAGCTCCCAGCGTTTGCTGAAACAGGTTGTGCAGAGAGAAACACCTTAATGGCTTCGTTAATAAAGGGGAGGAGAAGTGCTGAACACCAGCAAACTTTCCTTCCAGTGACTTGTTTCCAGCTGGAAATGGAAAGACCCCCTCCCCCCAGCACCAGCCGTCTTGCAGCGTAGACAAAATGCTGACAAATGGGCAGAGGGAGAACAGCCTGACAGGCCTTTTCCATTTTTTGCTTTGAAAAGAGAAGAGCACAAATACAACCTCTGCAGGAATTTTTAAATTTTTCTCAAGCTGGCAGCTCTGCCAGTTCTCCTTCAAAAGAATCTGAAGATGAAAGGGGTGTGTTTGAGGGCATGCACCACTTTGATCCCACCCTCAGCCGCCAACACCCCAGCACTTGGTAAACAGCGAACCTGCCAATTTAGTGCTCCCAGAACAGCTTCTGTTCAGGTAAACATAGAATTTGGCTTTAATCAGCCTTGCAAAATGCCCATGGAAGTGTATCCACCCACAAAGGCAATCTGCTCACCTGTTGCATACCAGATGATGGATGGCAATGGAAAAGCCATTTGTTTTCCCACAGATTTTGACAAAATCCCATTGTCCAGCAGAAGAATGTGTGGAGGCGGTTTAAATGTTCCTGTTGTCCCACCTGGACACAGATGTGTGCCTGCGTCCCTGTGTCCTAGTGGAGCAGCCCTTGGCAGGGGCTGTTAGATCAGATACCCCTCACTGGGGACACCAGTGGAGATGGGCTGGCGCAGGAGCTGCAGTCTGTGCCGTGAGCAGGTTCTGCTGCCTTTCCCTCACTGATGTCTGATTCCCAGCACACCTCCTCCGTGCCTGAGAACATGTGAAGGTGAGGGTCATGTACTGCATGCAGATGAGCAGGATGTTAACTCTGGAGCCCACTGATAGCCATCAAAGTGGGGCAGCAGCGCTTTGCTCAAACTACCTCATTGCTGAGCAAAAATTGTAAGAAAAGGAAAGGTCAATTCTGTCAGGAAAAAGTCAGGGAGGAGTGGTGGGGAAAGATTCTTTCACTTCCCACCCTGTCCAGACAGAAGGAGCAGGTTTCATGCTGTTGGTATGATGACTGAGAAGAGCTTTGCTCCTTCTGTTTCCAGGATGCTGCTGTGGATGATGCTGTGTTAAGGAAGAAAGAGCAGAAAGATGTTGAACTTGATAAAAAAATCTTGGCTTTGCGGAAAAAGAATGAAGCGCTGATAAGAAGGTACCAGGTGAGTCTGCAGGTCCTTACCTTCCCCGGCTCTGATTTGGGGTCTTCAACTCACAGAAGATTGTCAGCACAGTCAGAATGACTGTTATATAGATACCATGTTTATTTTAGAAACACTCGGAGCAGGTGGGCAGAGCTCTGCCTTTATCTTAGCTTTTAACTACAATTCTTGAGTTATTCTGGAGAACGGACACTGACACTTGCCTCACTGCTGCAGCATCTCTTCGCCCACTGCCACCTTCCTCTGTCTGCATGCCATAACTGGGACACAAGTTGGTCCACTCTGTCTTAGAGGTGGAGGTGGGTCCGTTTAGCAGAACTAAACAGGAAAATGAAGAACGTCAAGGTACAGGCTTATGATAAGGTGATATCTGTGTTTCAGGAAATAGAAGAGGACAAAAAGCGAGCAGAACAGGAGGGAATGGCTGTTACCTCCAGGAGGCCCAAGCAGGATGGACTCACTATTACCATCACCAAAGCTCACAATGTAAGTGGTGCCTCTCCTTCACCACGGGCCAGCTCTCACTCCAGTCCTGCTGCAGCAAAGTGACTTTTCTGAGAGACCATCCACAGCAAAGTTCTTTGAGGCACAGGAAATAGCTCCTAAGCCCTGAAAAGTGTGGGTAAATTCTGCAGAGGTGTGTGATCAGAGTGATTTTAGGTGCTGCACATACATTTCCAGCCGTACCCAGGCACCTCTACCCATGCACACAGAGATAATAGGCAGATGACTGGATGTATGAACAGGCACACTCGGCCCTGGACAGGTCTCAGATGTCAGCATCACTGCAAATGTGTATGCAGAGGGTATCAGATGTGTGTGTGTGTGTCACTGGAGGCATCAGGAGTGCCTCTGAGAATGCCGTAGGCTGGGGAAACTTATGGTCTCCATAGGCTTTGGGAGTGAGCAAAGCAAGTGGCCGTGGGCCAAAGGCTGCGAATCCCAGGTTTCCTTCCTAACTGGATGAAATCTGATAAGCCCTGTCCACCCATCCTGGCAGCTTAGGGCTTGGGAAGCCAGTCCTGCCTTAACCCCTTGGTGAACTCCTCTGCCAGAGCTCGTGTGGAGCCTGCTGGGCCAGCCCACCCTGCTTTCAGCACTCTGGGTTGTTGGATCCAGGCCAGTGCGTTGCTCCCTTCCCACCCCGGCCACGGCCCTCGCCTCTCTCGGGGTGCTCTGCTGCACACATTTTTCTCTCATACAGGACCTGAAAGATGCAATTACCCAGACTGAACACTATGGACAAGATAGCCCAGCCCTCTCGATGGTGAGCACCACCCTCAGCCATCCACTTGGCTTCCAAGGCCACCTCCAGCAGGACTTAGGCTTTCCCAGGCTAACTCAGTGTGCTGCAGAAAGAGATGAGGATGACATTTCTTTCCCATAACTCTGGCATTTTAGTCTGAAATGTCAGATTTGTAAGTGCAAAGGATTTTTCAGCCCTGCTGTCTTTGTGGGTTTTGCTGCTGAGCAGACAACAAGCCCCTTGTTCCGCAGGAATGTCACGGCAGTGTGCCGGGCACAGAGAACTTCCTGGGGGCAAGGGCTGTCTGTTCTGTAGCTGCCTCCCCGCTTGTGTGCAGGTGTGTTTGGGGAAGGGAATCACATCCCTGAGTCAAGGGCCTGGATTTGCTAATGGAAGTGGTTTGTTTTCCAGGACAAAAGGGTGGTGAGTGAGAAGTGGGGAAGCCCCTGTCCTACAAGCCCTGGGTTCAGCATTGGCAGTGAGGAAGAGGAGGAGGAGGAAGCAGATCATATGTTCACATTCAGGATGGGGAAGAGGATGCAGCTGGCTGTTACCATGGACAACAAAGCAAAGGTGAGTAGGGAAGAGGATTGCTCTTACACTGCGGCCTCTTGACTTACAAAGGGGCTTCTGTTCTGCCTCTCACTTGAGCTTTTTGCCCAGCATGCCACATACAAAGGGAATAGTTCCCTTACTGTTTGTTTCCTCTCATTTCACAGTTCTTCAGCACAACCTCAGAGCTGCCACATGCTTCCCTCTCTGTATCTGATTCCCAGGAATCAGCCCTCAGGCCTTGCTAACCCTCTCAGCAGCACCCTCCACCCAGCCATGTGTAGCCAGTTCCGTTTCTGAGGGATCAGTCACCTCATTGCCCTCCTGGGCCACTCTGGTGTTAAACTGTGTTGCTGTGCTTGGAAAGAGGGACTTGCTTGGTGACACTGGTGTAACTAAATGAGGCACCACCATCCTTCCTGTGACCACTGCAAGGTCCCAGCACCAGAGCTCCTTGGCTCTGCAGAAAACCACTCACATCCAATCCTCAATAACCCAATTTATAGTCAAGCAAGACGCCCCAAAGGAAAGCCAGCTGGAAAGCTGCACAAACTGGACAGATGTCCAGGGGTTTCCTCTGTTCCCATGTTCTTTGTCCTGGCGCTCCTCGGATGAGTGTTTTTAACACTGCCTCTTCAATCTGGGGCATGCCTCAGACATGAGATGGGCACGTCTCACCTTACAGTGTCTCTGTAAGGGAAGTGGTGTAGTTCTGACTAAGCTAAAGAACTGGTGCCAGAATCCCAGATCTCTGTCAGGCGGGGAATGACCCAGAACAAGCCCTACGGAGGGGAGGAGGTGGCTCTGCCAGGCACTGTGGCTGTGACCCTGCTCTGTGTCCCTGCTGGCTCTGCACAGGCGCTCTCCTCATATGACATCTCTCACGCTGGGAGCTGGGGCACCAAGGACTAGGATTTCCCAATGTGGGACAAGCAGGCTGGGAGATCGCCCAGACTGTTAAAATAGGAAACAAGGAAAGAAGACACATGTCAGCACTGAGCAGAATGTGCCTTCAGGCGAGGCAGCTTAGCCAGAAGCAAAATGGGGAGGGAGAGAGAGAGAGAAGAAAGGAGGGCAGGAGGGGTAAAGGGAGGGAGGGCAAAGGGTATTACACAGAAAATCTGGTGGTCTCCCAGCCTGGATGTGTCTAGCAACCATAGCTCTGTTAAATAGCTGTTTCCTGTGTTTCCTCTGAGTCTTCCTTGCCATCTGCTCAATAAATGCAGGGTTTAAAGGCTTTGCCAACACACCAGCCTTCACACTGTGCCTCTTAACATCCAGTGGCCCAGGGAAGGTGTCACCTCTCTGTAATCTAGTGATGCTCTTTGAGGTTTCTGTTGTGCTCGAGGTGTTTGGGCACAAAGTTCTCTGTGTTGGGTCTCAGGAGGGACTTTCTCAGACAGTAAGTGATGAAGTTGCCTTCAAACATCCTCCCAGTGCCAGATCTCCCTGGCAAGAGGTATCTGTGACCCTGTTATGTGTCTAAAGGATGAGCTATCAACACCTAAACACTGAAGAGCTCTAGGGAACAGCTGTTGACTTAAGACGAATAAATGTTTGATGTACAACTTGTGGATTAATAGCTTGCTGTTACCTTCTAACCATCTCTGGGCTTACTTTCTTAATAAAAAATTATATTAACTAAAATGCCAAACACCTCGTACCAGTGCTCTGGGTAGGGCAGAGCCAGGCTAGTCTCCATTTCAGGCCCTAACCTCAGCAGTACAGCCTAGGTTTACTGGACCCAAAAGCAGAGCTGGACATCCCCAAGGAAATGTGTAACAAGGTTCCCACCGTGTCTGTGCATCTGGGGCTGACACGACAAGCAGAGCAGGGACCACTCCTCTCCCCTGCATCAGGCTGACTCAAGAACTATCTCTGCTGAAACAGCAAAATCACACAGATGTGAAAGATGAATAAACAAGAGACTGAGGTTCTGCTGCTGGAAATACTCCAGTGTCTCCTAAAACATTCATCATATGTTAGGAAGCTTGATGACTGAGAAACTGTAAAAAAGGTCATGCTGACGGAGGCTGTGCACAGCAAGGCTCCCTCCACGCTAACATCTGCACTCCTGGCAGAGCCAAGGGAAGATGAGGCTAATTTGAGGCTTCTTGGTATCACATGTCATGGCAAAGGTCCTGATTGCAAGTTGTCCCTACTAATCAGAGGTCTGTGTGTGCTTTTTGTTTTTGAAAACAATTTCGTAGCAACAAAGAGTTCCCAAGTTTCACTGAAGTTTCCTTGGAGATTTTGAGTGCCTTTTAAATGAAGACTCCAGTAAATGTGGAAGACCGAGGTGGAAAACAGATGAAAATGCACCATCCTTTAGAGAGGGAAGCTGCTGAGGTTCCTTCATCCCTGGCGAAGTTGAGCAGATTTCATATGGATGAAGAGAAAAGAAAAAGATCAGAGATAATGATGGAGATGACTTATTAAGTCTCTCATTTCCTTGTAAGGCAAAAATAAAAAGGCACATGACTGACCTGAAAGATGATCCTTTTAAATGAGAAAAAGTATGTATTTTTTGTACAAAAGATATGCTCATTTTGTGGAATTGATGGCTGAGGGCACTGGCAGGACATCAGCGAGCAACAAAGATCATTAACGAAATAAGAACCAGATGTAAATCCATGTAGTGAAGTCATGACAATGATACAGACAGCTGGAAATAATATCTGAGAGGGCTAAATTGCCCTTGCTCGAGGAGTTTATATATCAGTTTTCTAAAGTATTCCACTGCTGAATAAATAATTCCAGAAATATGAACACCCAATGACCATGAAATGATGAATTATCAAGCGCTAATACACTTCAGAGAAGTAACTGCTATGTGGACAAGGTTGGAGAGAAAGAACCCCACTGTTCCCATTCTCTTCTGCCTTCTAGTCTTATGCTCCAAGGTAGCATCACGTTTTATTGGGACGTGTTGTGTGGGGAGGTGAAAACCTCACATTTGTTTCAAAGACAATGCAAGCTTAAAATAAAACCACCCCTCAGTGTTCATGCTGCAGATCATCCGAGCAGGGTAAATAAATCCCACCATGCCCATGTTGTTCTCAGCTAAACACACCTCTGTAATATCCCTTAGAGTGGGGTGGTAGCTTTATAAGCCAAGGGGACTGACTGTTCGACTCATTTTCTGTTCTGACAGCCCAAAATCCTTTGCAGTTTGGGATGGCCACTCTCCTAGAAGGGCTAATGGAGGTGTCCTTAACTCAGCCTGTCCCTTCCAGGGCAAGAGGATCGTCAGTGAGAAACGTGCTGAGAGCTTCCCTGGCCCAGGCCGAGCACCGGACCTGAGTGAAGAGGAGATGGACCATTTGGTGGCTTTCCGACGGGGAAGGAGGATGCAGATTGCCATCACCATGGATAACAAGGAAAAGGTAAGTGCAGTGCTAGTGACTGGCCTGTAACCTATCCATGGCATACACTTTTGCTGGCATGAGGAAGGCCCAGCCACAGGATGCTGGGAGACACTGTATGTTAATAGTGTGCAGCTTATCTCCGTATCTCCGCCTTCCATCCCTGTGAAAGAAGAAAGCCATGATCTTTTCCCTCCTCTGTGATCCTAGCTAAAGCTAGAAGCCTCCTAAACATACTGGGTTCATAAACAGTTGCTTCTTTGGAAGGATCGATGAAAGCACTGTCAGATATGGGGCATGAATCTCACCTCTTCTCTTACCAGCTTCTTTTTGGAGCCACACAGCAGCCTGGGACAGGAGCGGTGTCCTCTTGACTCACTGCGTGACTTAAACGTTAACAGAGCTGGGCAATATCTGCCTCTGAACCACGTACTGCTGTGCCCGGCCATCACCTGCTGAGTGAGCTGGCTGAGCTTTGTTAATCTTTGAAACATACTTCAAATACTTCTTTACAAATACCTTCCTTTTTACACACACAGAGGCATGTGCTGTTTTCCTCTTTGGGAGTTTTCATAGATAAGGAAGAATGCCTGCAGCAAACAGGGTCAGCAAAGACTGTGTAGGAAAATAACACTTGGAGTGGCTACCAAACACACCCAGGAATGCTGGCAGACATCTGCAGCCCCTCTCTGGGATAGTGCCAACCATTTGTTGCTACTACCCACACTCATCTTCAGCTTCTTCTCCTCCCCAGGGCTTACCTAGGCTCCAAGAGCCCAGGTGCTCCTTTCTCATGGCTGCCAAGCAGCGTTTTGAATGTCATAAACCTGAAATGAGCTGCCTGATTGAGCCACTGGTAATCCCAGAAGTCCCCATGACTGACATCGCTGCTTCAGTCTAGGCATCACCAACACTCCTGGATGTAATGGAAATGACCTGACTGTGCCTGTGCTGTTCCTGCCCTTGAGGTTGTCAAATGTACTTCTGTAATGTGCAGGGCAAGTGTCTTCTTCTGCTCTCTGCTGGGCTTGTTTAAACACTTGTCTGTGAGGTCATCAAGGTTGGGGCTATACTAGGAGAGAGCAGCAGGAGGAGTGTCTGGATGTTGGCTTTAGATCCTGTGCCCTCTTTTAAGTGTATGGACTGCCCTGGAAGGTCATCTCTCATCTGGTTTCATTATGGGATATGAAATTTGAGGCTGAGCATCCGTATATGTGTTTTTGGCAATGCATTGCTCATACTGGCCTCAAAGCATCTGGATTCAGAGTGTATATGAGGGCAGGCCTAAGGCTGCACTGGCTAAAGCCATAGAATCATAGAATCTTAGAATCCCAGACTGGTTCAGCCTTGTTCCCTGACAGCTCTATTTGCTGTTCCCGCATCAGGGGAAGCAGTGAATAGATCATTCCCTGGTCACTTCCCAAAGCACAAATGATTTTATCATGTCTCCCTTCAGCTATCTCACATAACTTAAGAGATTGCCCCTATTTAGACTTGTCTGCTGAGGACTGTTCTTTATTTCTGATCATTCTCATTGTCCCCATTTGTGCTTTTGTTATTTTTGCCATATTCTTTCAGTACAAGCAGACCAGAACTGCACATGGTATTCCAGCTGCGGGCTCTCCAGGATGTACTCAGCGACATAACAATGTTCTGGCTTGTTCTCTATTCTTCTCCCAACAAGTTTGCATTTTCTTTGATTTTTTTTTCTAAATAATTGAGCTAACATTTTCAGAGAACTAGTCACAGTAACACCAAAATTTCATTCCTGACTGTTAATCATAGCTCAGGACTCATTACTCTGTGTGTGTATACAAGAAGGGGCATTTTTCTCTGTGTGAGTTATTTTGTATTACTGATATTGAATTTCAGCTGTAATTTTATGATGCAGGCATTCAATGTCAAGAGATCTTTCGCAGCTCTTTCCGGGCAAATTACATTCTTTGCCCTGGATGATTTAGTATCATCAGCAAACTGTCATCCCTCTCTTCAGCTCCTTTTCCAGACCATTTATGAGCATGTTGAGCAGCACATGTTCCAGTGGCACACTCCTGCTAATCTTCTGCCATGGAAACCACCATTTTCTTGCCACTTTTTCTTTTCTATCCTTTAATCAGTTGTTAAAAGAGAAACTTCATTTTCATCCCCAAATCGATCAGCTGCTGGAGAGCCTGGTGGGGTGTCAGTGGTGTTGGCCCGGGTAGCTGTGTGTTAGGACCTGAGCTGGGACCCCCGATTCAAGGATTAACTTTCAGTCTCTCATTAACCCCAGCATGGTTCATTCTTTGGGCCTTTTTACCTTGTGCCCCAGCTGGCTCCCTGTTCTTCTGGGGTTCCCACAAAGGCCTAGGAGGAAGAATCACATCCATTACTACCCTCCAGTAGCCTGCCCACTGTCAAATTTTCTTCCTCCTCTGTGCACTTGTCAAATTTATCCTATTAAAGTATTTGATGGGTGTTCTCATTACCACACATTTTCTCTACTTTTATTCATGGTGAAATTCAATAAGGAAAAAAACCCAAACAAACAAAACAAAACCCAGAGAAGAAAAAGACTCCCATTCTTGCTGCCCATGGTGCTTCTGGCTAACCCCAGGCTGTCAGTCCCAGACGGCAGCACAGCTGGGGCAAGAACTGCCAAAGAGGAAATGCAAGGGAAAAAAGCTGCTCTCATGATCTCCTTTTCCGAGACAGCCCTGCTGCCATAAGTAGAAAGACTCTTTCACTCTCTGTTAGCCCAGAGGGCAGAAGGAACCAAATTATCCTGTCTCCTTGCAGAGCCCATCGCTCTACTGGTACAGCTTCATGACCTACAGTGCTGCTGGCTTGGAGGTGCCACATCTGGGACCCATCTCGGCCTGGCTGCCCCTAAACCTGCCTCAGAGCTCTCCTGTATGCAGGGCTGGAGACAATCCTTCATTTTTAGCCCTAAAAAGCCACTCCATGCTTTGGCAGTGTTTCAGGCTCATTAGTACATTAGAGCTGGGAGCCAGCAGCCCAGGACCAGTGGAGCACAATGGTTAATTAACAGGTTACAAATCATCTTTTAAATGGGCAGTTGATAGAGCTTCAGGGCTTTTAAATTGTCCTTTTATTAACAGAGTTTCCCAGGATGGTGTATCAGAAATGACTGTAATCAAGAGACACAAAAGCTGCTTTCAGGGACTAACACAGAGGAATCAGACTTGGTGCTTGCAGAGGAGAGGAACCAAACCTGTGACAGGAGAAACACTTGCTTTTACATTGCAGATGGGAGGGGAAAATAGGCAGAAAGGGTGGCTGAAAAGTCTTTAGCTCCCTTCAGGCAGCACAATTAAGGAGGCAGATTTTTCAAAAGAGTTACAAAAAAAAAAAAAATCCTCTCATGTACTAGTTTCAAAAATCCTGCCCAGTGGGGAATCTGAGCACTAGAAAAATGGCTTTAAGCTCCTACAAAAATCTCCTCCTGCAGAAGAAATGCCAGTTGTGATGGTGACACATGCCTGGAGAAGTGGGTACCAAAAGGTTTGTTTAACTCATCTGATAATCCTTATTTTTAAAAAAAGAAGGCAGTGAACTAGCCGAGAGATGTGGAAGCCTGTCAAAGCTTCTGGACAACTGCTAGTACAAACCAGTGCTTGGCTGGATAATGGCATCAGTACTGTCACCACTGCACGATGACATTAGCTGGGAATATGTGTGCCACGGAGTCAGAAAGACCCCGTGGCAGAAGGCATTTGGGATCCCAGGGCTGGTTCGGAGCAGGCTCTGCCCCACCCTGGGCCCCACCCTGGGCCATTCTGGACTTAGAAACTGAGAAATCTTGGCAGAAACCTCAGGACAAACAATCATAATCTTCCTTGACTGCTTCAGGCTTCGTGTCCTCCTTCTGCTCTGCAGGAAAAGTTACACTAGGAATGATAATGTCCATGTCATTTTTCTTAATTTTGGGGGCAGAGAGAAAGAAAGAAAAGAAAAACATGTTTTGTTCCCTCTTGGCCTGGGTGTGTGGTAACAGGAACAGTAGCTCTGGGGCAGCAGGACAATGGAAATTCTGCTCCTAAGCCAGTGCAAGAGCCAAGCTGACTGTTCTCTGCACAGCTCAGACCTGCTGTCCTGGTACAAAAGAACTGCATTTTTGTGGTCTTCTCCATTTTCCACAGTGCCCTCTGAGAAGCAAAAATAGCAGCAGACTAAAGCAAAAGGCAGCTGGCTTGGAGCGAGGGTGTAAAAGGATGGAGAGTTGTGCAGTGTCCCTGTGACCTAGGTTTGTGGTGGGCACTGATGAGCGAGCATTCCAAATGGGACAGCCACTGGGATGCAGGGCTCCAGGAGAGCAAAGTTTCCAGATTTCTGCCGTTTAATCTCTCTGTAAATGCTCCGTTTGGGACTGCAGAGACTCATTCAATCTCTCACTACAGAGTTCTTCAAACAGGGCTGCCAGGGCAGGTGACTTTGAGTCCAGAGGGAGCATTTTTGATTATATAAGTTTTCACAGCAGCATTTTGAAATAAATCCCCAGTGTCATCTTTCACCGTATCCCCTTTTGTTACAGGCAGGATATGGTGAGGGGCAGCTTCTCTGAGCACAGACCTCTCTGCATTTTTCCCAAATCTTTGCTGAGAAATCCTAGGACAATATAGCTAACATTTTCCTTGTTATTTCCAAGGATCTGCTTGAACAAACCTCCATCTGTACTGGAGCTACCAGTCAGACCAGTGAAGTTGTCATGCACCAAGTGCAATGACAGTCCATGAATTGTGTGGCCACACTTCCCACCTGCCACAGACTTAGAATGTGTGGGCAGTCCTCCAAAAAATGTGTCCCCAGCTCATTCCCTGCATGATTCCATGGGGTACATGAGAACAAGCTGCAGCAGGATGAGTTGCCTTAGGAGATTGAGCACAGCTGCAGGTATCAAGACTGATACCCTGAGTTTCCCTGTAAAACTAAAGCTGTGTCTGGTGAATGCATGGAATAAAAGTCCTGTTTCCAGCCTGGGCTGGACTTCGCCACGCTGCCGCTTTCTGGAAGGGCTGAGCTGGCAGTTCGTGCTGCCACGTTCCTCTTTGTGTTTCAGTTCTGCTTGGCACTGCAAAATGGCAGCAGGACAAACTCGGCCCCCCACAGCCCCGGCCCTGTAGCTGTCCAACTAGGCAGGAAGCCTTTCCTAAAAGATCTTTACGCTCTGCAGGCTGTTTTGTTAAGACCTATTGCGATCTCACCCTGGCCTCTGGCATGGCTCTGTCTCTATTATTTGTCCCATGTGGGGACAGAGAACCCCTGGCTTGGCCGATTTTTCGTGTCTTTAGCTCACTAAAAAACAGATGCTAATTGTCACCTCCTGCCGGGCAGGGGAATATCAACACCAGAGCAGAGCTTGCCAGTCTGGTGGCAGCATGGGTAAACCCCATCGAGCAGGGATGGACCCTGGTAGAAGGATGCCATGTTTGCCAGGGACTAAAATCACTTGACCGTGCTGGGTTGTAGCTGCACCTCAGATAGGCTCCCAGATCTTGTACAGTGGAATCCTAAGATGGCCCAAGTACCTTTCCAAATCTGGAAAGGTACCTGAAACTTGGCCTGCCTTGGAAAGAAACAGGACCATGCAGGACACCACTCTGCTTCCAGTCTGGGAGAAGGAGGGACCTGTGGGAATGCTTTTCTCATACACCCCTTGCTTTCTGATTTCTCTTTTTTCTATATCAGTTTGATTTGGGGCTGCAGAAACAATCTTTCCTCTTTTGCTGATATTTTCTGAGAAGTTCTTACGTGTCCTGGTCGGCATAGGTTCAGGTACTGATTCCCCTGCCAGGAATCCTTGCTTAATCCTTGAAATAATTCCTGTGTCTGTTCTCTTGCAGGCGGAAGAGCGGAGAACAGCAGAGAAGAGGAGATCAGACAGTGACAGAGGCCCAGAAAGTGAGCACAGCCGTAAGGTGAGTGGGGCCCAGATCCCTTTGTGGGGACCCTTGTCTTGGAAGAGGAAACCAGTGGAATGTGCCTCCCCACTGTAGTCCTAAAGGAAGATGATCTTTGAGGTCTTTTCGGACCCAAACCATCCTGTAATTCTGTGAAGCAGCACTGTGCTCTGACGTGGCTCCCACTGTTCATCCATCTCATCAACCAAAGCTTTGCTGAGGAGCTGACACACCTGGAGCAAGCAGCACTGGAAAGGTGACAGGGACCTGCCTCCACACCTTGTTGTGGCTGCTCAAGCCCTTCACACAGCCATAGGGGTGTTAGGAAGGGTTGCATGCTGACCCCTGTGGCAGTACAGCTTTGGCTGGTTCCTCTCCCAAAACCATTTCCTTGTGGATTGAAAAGCTCAGAACGTATTAGCTACAGCCTCTCACTTCAGCAGGAGCTGAGTAGGATGGAGGTAAATTAAAGTACAGGCTTTCCCACTGACTGTTTAATGCAAAGCCTGGAGACATGCTGGTTCCCTCGAGCCTGCAGATGCTTTAATTAATGGAGCACAAATAGAATAACCCCACCTCAGTGTGATTCATTAGGAGGACACAGATGGGCTCTTAGACACTAATTCCAGCTGAGCCCCCCAGAGCAGGAGGGGGGAGCACGATAGCCTGTGGTCCAGCTAACCACAGCTATGCTGTAATTGAGGTGAGGGACCAGCTCCTCCTGCTCCGTGGGCCCCCAGCCACTTCTGCCTCTCCCGACAAGAAGGCACGGTCATCAGCCTCAGTCCTTCCCTCACTTATGGCTTTATGGATGCATCAGGATCCATCCTGGCAGGACCCACTGTGCCTTACTGTGGGGCTAGAAGCGGTGGAAAGCACTCCCAGGCTGTGCCCCAGCTGAGGGGCAGTGCTTGCCCTGGCTTTACCCTGCTGTGCCTTGCCTTTCTGTGGACCTCATCCCTCCCTCCGTGGGGATATGGTGTCAGGTCCCCAGCTCCTGCCAGCTGAGGAATGGAGGAGCAATTGGTGCCACCCCAGCTCCGGCCCACGCAGGTGGGTCACCTTGGCAACAGGGCTTTCAGTCCCTCCTTCCTGCTGCTTCTCTTATCCGCAGTGCAAGGCTGAGGAGTTAATTCCTCTTTGGGGAAGGTGTGAGGGTGGCTGGCCTGGAAGGACACGTGTATGAGGTGATGAATTACCCGCTGGTAATTAGCACCCCAGGACTCAGCTCTGCACTGAGCTATTCCCTACACACTGTTGCTTGACAACACACCACAGCCTGTCTGCTCCTGCTTCCACCTCATCCATTAACCTGACAGCTGGGCTACCTCCCCCCCGCATGCTCCATCAGCTCTGAACTGTCTTTCCATTAAGCTTTAAATTTTTGAGCAGTGTCAGCCCTTAACCAGTCTGTCATGAGGAGCAATAAACCAAGAGCCTGACAGCAGTGAAGGTAAAGAGCCCCTTTGCTCTGGGAATGCTGCTTTCGGGCACAGGGTTGGCCCCAGCTCTGTGACTGTGGGCTCCCATGGATGCCTGGTAGTCACAAAAGGCTGGCTTCCTTCCCTGCCTTCTCGCTGTGAAGGATTTCACAGGCATAACTTTGAGTTAAGTATCCCAAAGTCTTCAGGTTGGGGGACTCATCATTCAAACCCTGTTAAGAGATGTTGCAAGCACTCCGGAAACCGACTCTATGCCATAAGTAAACCTTAGCAAAAGTTCCTGCCTCAGTTTCTCCCTCTGTAGAGTCAAACAGCCCCAGTGTATTTATGCTCTGGGTAAAGCAGAGTCCTGGTGTGCACACATCGCTTCAGAGAAAGGAGCTGACCTTGTCCCAAGTTGTTTTCAAATATTGCTGAGCATTTGTGGTGGTGACAGTACAAATTACCCTGGATGCAGCTGTTTCAGACCGTTTTATTAACCAGAAGCTCTTTTCCCTCTACCAGGAAGGGAAGCCAGTCCAGAAGAGCCCTGGAGACCTGAGTTACCCCATGACTGGCCGGGAGCGCTCGGAGTACATCCGCTGGAAGAGGGAGCGAGACCAGATAGACCTGGAGCGCCTGGCACGTCACAAGAATGCCAAGGGCGAGTGGCGACGGGCTTGGGATGTGGAGAAGTCGGAGCACATGTAGGTCCTTCCCTGTCCTGGGGTGCTTTGCCTGCAGCAGGCCTAAAGCCAGTGGTGGGATCTTGTGCAGATACTTATCAATCCCATGCTGTCATGTGCCTGACCAAATCCACACTGCTGCCTCTTCCTCTCTGGACCATATCCATAAGTGAGATCTGGTATCAGAGTGATTCTCATGTTTTCTTCCTGATGTGAGCTCTCCTGAGAGGGGATACCATGTGCTGGCAAAGATTGCCTGCCTTTGGTCCAACCAGCATATGGACTGTGGGAGGGAGGGGAGCATGAACCAAGGCTTAATCTGCATCTGGAGGATCCCCTCCATTTCCACACAGGCAAATCCAGTGGCAGGAAGGTACAGGTGCTCTTCCAGAAACATGGATGGACAAACTTGGATTGCTAGTCCACAAGTTCTCTCACTGCCCCTGCTTGTTTGTCCTTTTCAAGCACAGGAGAGCCCAACATGCCTAAATCCTCCCCATCCCATAAACTGAGCCTGTTCGGGCACTGAGGGGCAAGGGGGTCACTTCAAAAGGCCACCTGTGTCATACGGGGACAATGCTGAGAACAGCAATGTGGGACAGCTGGAAATGCGGCTGGACACATCCCTGCCTTAATCACTGTCCCTCTGACTGGTTCAGCTAGGTCGCGCCAGCTAGAGAGCTTTGGAGGATGACTTGGCACCTGCAGCAGGATAAGCTTCAGGTAGGGTGTGGGGTTAGGGAATGTTGCAAAGATTTGATGATAGAACAGTTTGAACAGGACAGGTAGGTGGGACAATCCTTTGGCTGAGGAATGGGACCAAAACCATAAATTTTCAGTCGCTGAGACCCCAATAATTAGAGGTGAATTGACTTAAGCAGGTGCTGAGTGTTGATGGCAAGATAGCCCTGAGCCCTACTGTTTTTCCAAAAATCCATTTTTAAGAGAAAAGCCGTAATATAAAACAAACAGGATTAGAAACCAACCAAACAAGTCTGATTTGAGATTACAAGTCCTGAAGCTCCTTCAGATTGTGTTTGGAAGCTTGGGAAGGTGCATTTGAATGTAGTACAGCTATGCTACATCTATAGGATGTTCACAGAATTTAATATATACATATGGGTACTATGTAAACGTTTTAGAGGTTCTTTGGGCTAAAACTGCCTCACAGCCTCAAATAGCACATGCAGCTTCATCTGCTGCTGAGAAACCTCCACAGGTTTGCCTGTGGGCAGGTGCAGAAGGGCCAAAGGCCAGAGCTTGTGTCATGCCAAGGGCTCCTGCCCATGCTTTGCACACTAGAGGAGGATGGTCAGGTCTGACAATGCCTGTTTTTAACCTGCAGGTTTGAAGAGGACTTTGTTAAGGATGGGGAGCCAGCCTTGGATAATCCCAGCAATAAGAAAGGTTGGCAAGGGACACCTAGACTCTGTCCTGACGCTAGTGAACGCTTATCGTGCGCATCCCAGTGCTGCAGCAGCTGCCGTGGCTGTCAGCTGTGAAGCTCTGCTTTCCTGGGCAAATGCCTCTGAGCTGGGGGCTCAGCCCTCCCTGCTGGGCAGAGGGCTCGGGGGATGGGATTTGAGCAGCTGGGTGCTAGAGCTTTGGACCTTCCCAGGGAGAGCAGTGGCTTCTATAACCTGGTACAACACAGTGTGGAGGCTCAGCCCTGCCTCTTTTCCCACATGCTGGTTTAAGAGGCAATCCTATTCCAGAGCACATCATCTCTGATCCCTGTGGCACATGCTGGCTTCTTTACTAGCATACGTCCATCCTGACTCCTGTTTCTCAGGAGATGGACTGGCAAAACAAAGCTTTCCCTTGTGACACCCTATTTGAACATCAGACTTTTTACTGCCTGTCCACTACAGACCCTCACTCACTTTGGTGCATCCTTTCTTGTGTCCTTGCAGGGGGAAGGAATGCAAGGAAATTCCAGCACAGGTCCTTTCCTCCCGACGGGAGAGGTGAGTAAACCACAGGACTGTGTTGTGTCACCCCACTAAATGCCAGCACCTCTTATATCCCTCAGGGAGAGGGTTCTCTCCAGACACTTGCAGATTTGGAGAGCCTTTTGGAACATACCACATGGCTGCTTTCATAGCTGTATGCAGGGGAGAAGTCTTCCAAGAACAGCAAAAGTGAGACTGTATCCAAGGGCTAAGATTTAAAGTTAGAATTGGAATTTGGAATAAAAAACCAAACAAGAAACATCCTAAATTCTTGATTTGTCTTTATTACTTTAGAAAATATATCTGCAGTATGCACACAGCTTCAGAGGCTTCCCACCTCAGAGGTCCTTTCCAAGGATACAAGGGTGTTGGCCTGTTCAGTGGTCCATCAGCTGCTTCTGCCTGCTTTTGCATGGCATTTCCAACCTGTTTTCTAGGTGGAGGACATCATGGAGTGAATGTGAGCGACTCCAGTCTGAAAGCAGTGCCTGCTGTGAGCAGCCGAGCCAAGGGGAAGGACAGGCTGACAGGCAGAGCCAGAAGGTGAGGAGCTGGCACCACTGCCATGGTGTGCATGTCCACGTCTCACTCCCTGCCTAATTATGTACAGGCAACCTGTGCCAGGGCCTAACCACCCTCACAGGGAAGCATATCCCACCTAACACTGCCCTCTGTCAGTGGGAAGCCGTTGGCCCTCGTCCTGTCACTGCAGGCCCTTGTAAATAGTCTCTCTGTCTACCAAGCTACTTCAAAGTAATTTTAGCCTTCAGTATCTGCCTCTGTGTCTGCTGTTGTGGAGACCTGGGACACTTGGGCACTGTCAGGCAAGCAGGACCACACTGTGGTAGGCATCAGCACAAGCATACTGTATCTGCTTAGTCCGACTCAACTGTCTGTTCTGGCAATTGGAGTTTATGTGTTCATTACAATGAGAATTACAACAACCAGCTCATTAAGATTTAGTGGTCTCAAATGAGTGTCTCTGGATAGGCCTGGACGAGGGGCTCAGACAAGGAATACATGGCCCTGGAAGGAATCCCTATCTGGGTGTCAGGCAGAGACATTGGCTTTGTAAGACCTTCCAGGCCTAAATTCTGATTACTTTTTCTTGACAGATGGGATGCAAAAGAAGGCGAGGACATGTCTCTTCTGAAGGATGACCTTGATGGCCAGGTGAGTTCCTGAGTTGCAGGCTGGCAGCTGAGTTTTCTCAACACATGCACTATCAGGAAAATTGGAATCTCTAATCCATTCCAGAGCTGGGAGACCTCTGTTTTTGGGTAACTGTGTATGAGACTGTACCTGTCACTAACACTCCTCACATGGCCTGGTGTGACAGCAGCTTCACTGCTTACACAGACCCTCTGTCAACATAACCACTCCACCTATCCTGGTTCCTGAACACTTCTTCCTGAACATATCCTTTTACATCCTTTTTCCTCAAGTTTTCAGAACCATCAAGAAATACAATACACTGGTATTTTAATAAGCTGAACTTAATATATCCTTTGTTTCTCAGAGGAGCCTTGGTATGGACAGGCGGAAGAGCAGAGGTGATGAGGGGGTGGAAGAGAACTGCACAGCTGAGCTGGAGGAAAAGGGGAAACAGCCAAGCCTCCAGGATCACGAGGCCTCCTCCTCACAGTGGCTGCAAAACGGGAAGGTCCAGCCTGCCCACAATGGCCAGAAGGAGGAGCGGAGGGGAGTGAGGGGCTGCAGTACAGAGGTATCTGTGGCCAGCACCAGGGACTCAGAGCCAGGGCCCAAGCCAAGCAAGGAAAGCGTTGGGGAAGATGCCAATGGGAAGCCTGGCGCTGCTGACATCTCCCAGGAGAAGGAGAGCACTTACAGCACTGCTTCACAGAGCAGCCTTCCGAGCACTGTGCAAGGCACCAGGCCTGGCAGTGAGGAGAGCTTGTCACTGCCCGTGGGAGCAAATGTAGATGGAGCTGGATTGGAGAAACAGCCAGCTTCGGAACAGGAGTCCTCTGAGAACTCTTCCAACAGCCACGGAGGAAAGCTCGACACAGCAGCAGGAGACAGACTGGATGCAGATCAAGCACAGCTGGTGAGCAAAGGAGGGGAAGAAGTGACCCAAACCACTGTTCTTGAGGGACAGGCACTTGCACTGAAAGGAAGTGAAGATGCTGAAGGCACTGAACACCACGAGCCTTCACCCACAGGGAAAGCCGGCTCTGACAAGACTGTTGTGCCTGAGCAGGACATGGCAAAATCCCAGTCCGAGGAAGGGGACCAGCCTGAGGACTGCAAGGACAAGGATGGTGGGGACACTCACAACTAGCAGATTGCACCGGCTTGCCATAAGGTGAGTCATCTCAGTAATGCTCTCAGCCATAGCACAGGGCCACAACTCCATTTTCTGTGGTACAATGGCATCATACCAGATGTTCAGAAATGTTCATTAGCAGTGCTATGGATCTCTAAGGTAGTTAAATCTGTGCATCCCAAAGGCCTATCCTGGAGTGGGTGAGGAAGGAATGGAAAGTCAGACAGGAAAATTTGGACAGGAAACTGGGCTGCTGAGGTTGGTTGATGACACACATTAGTTAGGGCACATACTGAACTATTCCTGGGAAACAATGACCTTAGAAAGGATGGGAGGAATAACCTCAGTGGGATGAATTTATTTGTCTCTGGGGTGATCACAACTTGAGGTTAGTGTGGTCCTTCCCCAAAACACTTGCAAAGCCACAGGGGCCCACCTTGTGGGCAGAGCTTGGGAGAAGGTTGATTGTATGTAGGATTCTCTTCCCGGTACAAGGTCTGTGAGTGCTACACTTTGAATTACAGATGGTAACACTAATGTGCAGGGCAGTGTATAAATAGACAGGGCGAGATGATTCCCGGTGCAAAGGCCCATGAGCCAAACAGAAGGGAGGGAGAACAGAGCCAGTTATGGAGCAATGCTCCAGGTTTTACACAAACAAACAATTTTCTTCCATCAAGGCAAATGCCAAGCCAGGAGAAGGAACAAAGGATGACAAGCACAAAGGTAAGGTAGAAATTAGGAGGAAAGAGAAAGGAGAGAGGGTAGGGGCTCTTTGCAAGGTGTGTTTTTTCCAGGCAATGTCCCACAGAGCAGGACATCACACTAAACAGAGATGAGCGTTTCCAGAACACAATCCATCTTGCCTAACACAGGAGTGGCTCTCAGGATGCTCCTGCCTCTCTCCTTCA
The DNA here is from genome assembly GCA_013397755.1 of Cnemophilus loriae. Lineage (NCBI taxonomy): Eukaryota > Metazoa > Chordata > Aves > Passeriformes > Corvidae > Cnemophilus > Cnemophilus loriae. The sequence continues at coordinate 11,474 of VZTF01005562.1, read as the reverse complement.
CAGAGGCAGCAGCTCTGTTCCTAAGCAGGCACTTGAGGCAATGAGCTGCTCAGAGCCAGGCAGGCAGATCCCCCCACCAAGTGCCTTTCCCGGATTCCAGAAGCTTTTCTGCAGACCCTACACAGCAACGTGCCCCCCGGTGCTGCTCAGTATTCCTCCCAGAGGTACAAATGAGCTTAGGGATGAAGTGGCTAAGCTGCTAACAAAGACTTTCCCTATAATCCAATCCATACAAAAGGCAGGGAGAAGTGCAAGCGTCATAGTGATTTCAAAAAGACAAAACATCAAGAACCAGCAGGAGCTGGTTCTATGTTTGAACTAAAATTCCTTCAAGTGAGGGAAATTAATTCCAACAGCATTTAGGAGAATGTTATGAAACACCTGGATGGACATAGTGGGAGATTACTGTCCAGCCACGCCTCTCCAATCTACCAAAATTCTCACCAAATTAGAGGATGAAGGAATTAATGACTACTTTGCTCACTCAGGATAACTTTAATTAGACACCAGCTAAGAGGAAACGATAAATTAGAGTAGTCCATTTTCATCTCAGCAATGGAGATTCCCATGGTTTGGTAATAGGGCCCTGAGTCCACTTCAGAGCTCAGCAGGTATCTGTAACAGCTGGAAACATCTGTACTCAGTGATAACGATGTACTGGCCCCCTGCCCTGCTCGGGGGCTCTGCGGGGCCCATGTCCCACTCACATTAAATGCAGATCTCACATCCCTTCCTGCACAACCGCAGCCCGGTGCAACCACCACGTGGGTTTCACAGCTCCTCCTCCCAACGTCTATTTACAGCACTAAAAGTCTCCAGCACCTTCAAATCAGTGGGAGATGCTGTGCAGAGAGTGTGGTGGGGCTTTCATCCTTCGCTTCAAATAACAAGGAATAAATATTTACTCAAAGTGCAGGACTGGAATCCCTGGAGAATGTCCAACAAGTCCCGGAGAAGTAAACGATACACAAAAACCACAGAAGCTTTTCCCTGAATTCTCTTGAGAAAATTAATCTTAACATCTTTAGAGAAAATGCAGCTGGGGGTAGATTTCCAGAGCAGCTCCAGGGATCTGACCTTGCAGCACTGGCTGACGTAAACAGGAGTGGGGCAGGCAGGGCCTGAGTGCTGCAGGACGGAGGAGGTCAGCAGAGGTCAACTCTGATGCAAACCAGCGCCCAAGGTTGGTGCAGGAAGCAGCACAAGCAGAAACCAGAACTTCCCAAAACAGTTACGGAACTGCGGAAGAACAACCAGCTTCCTTGAGGTTCAGGAGACAGGAAGATACCATCTGCTGGTATGTTTGGGGAGTTGGCCTAGGAGTGGCAGGGTCAAGGGCTTGCCTTGAATAGCATCGGCTTCTTTGGTCCTTCCTGCAGCCCACACCACCCTCTGGGGCCCACCATCATGCCATGGGCATTTCAAATTCCCAGAACACCTCTGAGTACCACCTCAGTGGAGAGCTTAGTCTTCATGGAAAGTCAGGGAGTGGGACTTGACACAGTTGTCTCCATACCTCTAGAGTGATGGCACAACATGGGAGGACAGTGTTAACACTGGAGAACACAGGGATTCTGTGAGAATGGTGCAAGAGACTAAGGACACACAGGGAAGGACTCCAGGGCTGTTGAGGGAATGTTGCTTAGTCTAGGAAAACGAAAGCAGAAAGCAGTGGAGTTGTGATCTCTGTAGATATATGGGTAGTGAACACCAGCAAAGGGGAAGAAACTTCCAAGCCAGACTGCAATGCTGGGGCAGGGACCAATGTATTAGAGAAGCCCAGGAATAAATATGGGAAAATTAGGAAAAGGTGGCTACCTGTCAGAGCTCGCCATGGCTGAATCCTGAGGGCCACTTACTGGAGCTTAACATGTCTAAACATAACTCAGGGCTCTCATGGGCGAGCTGCTGCCATTCCAAACACCGGGAACAGAGCTGCTCTCGTATCCTGCAGTTGTTCCTGCTATCCCAGACCTTCATCAGCTATGTTCATCTGCAGCTTCAGGGAGTTCTGCACATCCCCTCATCACGTGGGGCCTAAACAGGAGGTCCCACAAGGGCCTGGTGTTCGCTTGGCTGTGAAAGCCATCCCAGTGACATCCCCCAGCCAGCCAGACAGGGAGGTATGAGACAGACAACAGCGATCTGCGTCAGTCCTCTCCTGTGACACTGACACACAGAGGGAATTCTGCTACCACAGAATTCTCACTCTCCTGGCAGAGCCCAGGCAGCACGCAGGGGCATTGCTGTCCTGAGCCCCAGCTCACAGCCAGCCCACAGCTGCTCAGTCTCCCACCAGCCCTGGAGTTACATATGGGGAAGAGGATACAGTGGGAAATGTGAGAAAGGCTAATCACTCTGGCTAATTACCAAGAGAAGTAATGGCTTTAAAGCCCACCAGTGTCTTGGCTGTGAAGACTCACTCATGCGTGGGAAGAAGGTGTCTGTATTGAAAGGATAATACTGCAAAGCAGGGAAAGGAATTGTTTCCCAGCACTGAAACACAGTCAGAGCCTCCTGAAAGCATCAGTGATCAAACAGAGTCACAATAGGGAGAGCTCGTGCTGGAGTTGGGTCGGACTCATCAACCAGATTATTTTACAATATCTGGACCACCAAGTGTGACTGACAGTCTGCTTCTGGCCCTTCCCAGTCCCATTAAATCCCAGTGTGGTGCCACAGCACTGAGGACCTCTCAGCAGCAGGACACAGCCAGCCCTCACTGCTGCACACAAACAGGAGAAGGAATTAAGTCTCCAGCAACAGTCTCATCTCAGCTGCACACAGCATCAGTTGTGTCAGCACCTCGGGTCTGATTTCAGTGCAGTTCCTTATTAAATATCTGTGGCTGTATCTTTATCACGTCTTCTCATTCCTTGAGAAGTGTCTTTTTTTATGCAAGCCAAGCTTCCTGTGGCCTCTCCTGCCTTTGCAGGATTTAATCTCTTTTTTTTATTTCCCCCTCTCTGACCTTTCTTGGGAGCTTTGGGTGCTGAAATCTGCATCAGCAAAAGGCAGATCTATGGATTTAAACATGGATGCAGGAAAATGCCAGCTCAGCAATTCTGAGCAGCACCCAAGCATCTGGCAACTAGAAACGAATAAAAAGTCTGCCTTTCCCAATTAAAATCAGCTTGTCTGGGTCTGGAAGCAGCTCTAGGACAGCAGGCTCCACTCACAGAATAGTTTTTCATTAGGAAAAGCTGATTCACCCTCTGCCCTCGGGGTTCACAAGTGCTGCACCCCCAGGGCAGGTTCACCAGGAAGGATCACAAAGCCTGAAACCAGCTGCTTCTCTCGCTTCTCTCGGTGTTCCAGGTGCTGAACCAGCACACACAAGAACAGAATTGTTGTTCCTGAGATATAAGGAAAGAGTAAAGTTGATGTATCCACCCCAGAGGAGGACTGAGAGTGCTTAATCCAGACTGGTAGAGTCAGCTCATCCCCTGGGCTGCAGACCCCCCACTGCTCCTGTCGGATTTGGCAGCAGGTATCTGGGTTATGCCCCAGTGGTGCCTCCTAAGCAGCCCCAGCCGTGCAGGAAGGGCAGGGTAGAACTCAGCAGACATTTCGATTTACAGCTCAGCAGTTCCCTGGAGACTGATAATCCCGCGGCTGTCTCTGCTCTCGTTTCGCAGGATAACGTGCTGGAGGCAGTGGAGGAGAAGAGGAGCGCAAGCTTGTCCTCACTCTTTTACCTTCTATGGAATCAGCTTTCACCACCTGCCCAGTGCCCTTCAGCACCATTCACAACACGTGGGGTCCCCATCACCACCCCCACCCATAGTTCTGGCATCCCCCTTCCCTATCCAGTGTGTCAAAGGACAGGGAAGGGTGCACACACTCCCACCCTACAGAGAAAACACCATCACTTATCTATTTGTTTGGCATATATTGCAGCTGCGTGGCAAGCCAAGGAAATGTCTACTGGATGCACTTTATTTTATTTAATGACTAATTCTGTTTAAAGTTACAGCTTGGGTTTCTGGGCACACCCTCCATTTTTTCCCCAAAGGCTGGAGGGGCCTGCACATGCCAGGGGCTGTGCCAGCAACTGGAACAGCAGGAAGAGGTGGCAAAGCAGAGGGGTGAGGTGTTAGGGTGTAGTTCAGTAGATGAGTGAAGAAGTTGTGTTCAGAGCTCTTGTACTAGAGGTTTGCACGTGGTTGAAGTGTTGGCAGAGGTGTATGGTAGTGGCAGGGGCCACGGGGCATGAGCAGGGTGGATGGATCAATGGATGGATGGATGCATGGATGGATAGATGCATGGATGGATGGAGCGCTTCTGACAAGCACAGATCAACCCCACCACCTCCTCCTTGAAGAGCCTCCAGCTCTCCTCCCCTCTTAGAGGCTGAGGAGCAGCACATCAAGACAGTGCTTTGTGCCAAGGAAGGCGCCTGCTCGGGTGACCAGGTGTGTGCATAGCTCAGCAAACTCTGTGCCCCCTTCCCAAGGGTAACTGGGCATCCCTACAGCATGGCAAAGAGGCAGACAGCACAATAATCTTCCTCTTCCACCACACTGTCCAAAGCAGTTGGCAGTAGGACGGAGGCCAAACTGGAGCTGGAGGTCCAAGACTTCAGATCAAACATTTTCACCTTCCTGGTTGTGCCTTCCATAGCCTTGTGCTTGAATAAGAGGGCAGGAATCCTCTCTAAGCTGCCCTTCAGACCTTCTGACCTGGCCTTAAAGATACCTTTCAAATGGAGGATCTGGAGGAACATTTATAAGCACAAACATGCAGGAATTCCAGCTGCTTGGCTTTCCAGTTACAGCAAGCTAGGACCTAGCTGGAATACAGCTACCAGTTAAGGAGAAGGCACAAGGAATAACACAATTTCTGACTTCTGAATGACAGAGCAGAGTGGGCATCACCCTCACTTCGAGGTGCTGCTCTAAAACTTGATGCCAGAATAAACGTCCCTGGGACAAGTGTGTGTGGAGACTGCCTGGAATGTCCTGCAGGACATTGGCTGACCAGGCCAGACTGCCTTGGAGATCAGGTTGGCACGTGTGGACTGAAATACTCTATGCTGCTTTAATAAACTAATATTTGCACAGACAAACATTTGGTTTTCCACATGACTTAGACCCGTGACACCTATCATGAAGCACAAGCCTGGGAATTTCCTCCCTGTGCCAAATTCAGGAGACTTTACTGGCATCACACCAGGTATTATCAAGAAACAGAGCGTGCAGCTTTTGTGTTTTATCAATAGAAACATCTCCACCCCACCAAAGCCCAGACTGGGTTTATTTGGACTTACCCAACAGATAAAAGAACAGATAAATAGAAGATTGTAAAACTGCTCCAGGTCCTGGAGCTTCTCCATCACTGTTAAAGGCTGATTTTCCTTATCTGACTGGCTCAAAAACCTGCTTGCAATTGTTTAGTTTTTTAATTTATTATTATTTTGTACATCAGGTCTCTGACATCACTCTTGGTCCAGTCAGACTGAGTCATTAACAGCATTTCCCAGAGGCCAGCTTGCCTCATGGTCCATGGAACACACAGTCTCAGCGCAAGAGCTGTTGCGCCCCAGGAGCAGCCAGACACGTGGCCAGGCAGGAATTTTACATTGCCCTGGTCCAGCACTGTGTTGAAGAGATAAAAAACCTTACTGCCCTAGACTCCATTCTGAAAGGAAAACAGTCACTGGTCCTCCATTCCCTCCTTTTTTTCCTTTCTTCCAAGTGACTTTGCAGGTAATGGTGCCCAGGAAGTCTGATTCAGGTTTCGGGGATGGGACTGGACAGGTTGTGCCTGTTCTAAGTGTATTTTTTCCTGCTCATTAACACTTTGCTCGATGCACTTTGTTTGGTGCCTGGGTTGTGATTTTTCAGACAACTGTGGCTTAGCTGTTTCTTCTTTATGGTGAGAGAAAAAACTGAAAAGTTGACAAATCTGATGTAGAGGGATTATTTATATGAAATAAAAGTTGGAATGAGGAAAAACCTCCTGTTTCTTACTGTTTCTCACTGTTTCTCACTGTTTCTCAGTTCCACATGCAGAGTTTTCCAAACTTAGTCAGTAATCTCTGCTTTTTAGAGCAACAGCTCCAGTTCAGAGCGCTGATTCCTTCAGGAAGCACTGAACTCCTGGGTTAGCTCAGCTTCCTCACCACAAAAGCTCCCTGCAGCGATGCCAGGAAGATGAGGATCACTTTTTCATTGAGGCATCAAAGCCACCACCTCATCATCACTGCACTTTTCTTGTAAGCAAATGTAATGGCAGCTCATAGAGTTCAGAGTCACCTGCCTGCACAGGTTCCTTCGCAGCAGTGGCTGGTAGCTCAGGGATTTGGTGGAAGTTGTTCCAGCTTTTCCAGACACCAGGGAAGCAGCAGCACTCCCAGGCAGAATGCTTTTTCCTTCAAACCAAAGGATCAGCTTGCCACCAGATACTGTTCTTTTCTTTTAAAATTCACAATCAATTTCAACACAGCAACTCTGTAGCTAAAACTATCAGAATGGATCCCAGACGAGTGAGTCAGCTCTTGCAAAAAGAATTTAATTTAAAAAACTTCAAGCCAAGGACAAAAATACATCTGGATAAAGTTGGAGATACTTGTTTCCAAAGCAATTACTGAAGGAGGCAATAACACAAAACCCTGACAGCAGCTCAGCTCTCCATTCCTACCTCAACAAGTCCAATACCTGCAGCAGGAGCATACACATAGGCTACTAACAAGTAAAGCCCAATACAGAGTTTCTAGAAATAAAAATAACAGAAAATTTCACTGGTTTTCCACACCAATCTTCCTCCAGATAAACTGGTTGCAAGAAGCAGAGGGCACTGGCACTTAGCCATCAATTTTGTCTTTTAAGTACGTAATACAGCAATTGGCGCTTTTCAAGTCAATCAGTGGCCCAGAGCAGCAGCAGGATACAGCATTGCTGGGAAGTTCAGGACATGGCCTGCTGCCTTCCCTGGAAAGGTTGTACAGCAAGAGCTCGACCAGCTCCCAGGCTCCGCAGGCACTGGCAGGCAGCACTGGGAAGTCCGTGGCTGATTCCTGCTCACACCATCCCAGTGCAGTGACAGCACCTGGCCAGCTTTCCCAAAAACTGCTTCCAAACACCTGTGGAACAGCCACAAGCCAAGCTTCATCTCCTTAGCTTCATGCTCCAGCTTGGCTATGACTGTTTCTTACGCCATTCCCCTCTCTATGTGCTCTAGCAGCTCCAGGACTCAGAGCCAGCCGTTGGTAACACCCCCTTGAGCAGCCCACCAAGATCAGCTTTGACTTCTCTGAAGGAAATCACTGATGCCCAGAAGCAGCCACTGATTTTGTTATCATCACTACATCACACAACTGCTTTTCAACTACGCTCAGGGATTAAGCCAAGATTCCCTGTCAGAAATACTGCACAGGAATCTGGGATTAAGATGACGTGCATTGCGTCAGATGAGCCCGCAAGAGAATGCGCATGGGGAAAAGAGAGCTTTTAGAGATGGAAACGCGAGCCAGCTGCTGGAGCAGATTACATGCTCCAGTAACTCTTTTTCCTGCTATTTCCCTTCCTTCTGGTCCCTCTGCACGTGAGTGACACCAAATGCTCTCCTTGGACAAACTGGGCTCATTGGTACAAGACCAGTGTGCACAGGCAGAGGGCAGGCATTAGATGTTGATAAATACGTGTGAGCCAGAGGCATCTACGTGCAAGAAGAGAGCCAAGGAGACTTGGACAAACGTCCTCTGTCCCCTGTGCCACCATTTTTTAAAGGCTCTCAGAGGACAAAAATCTGGAACTTGTTCCTTAAATGATACACAGACTCAAAACTTGGAGAGAAAGTTTGTGTTACAAAATTATTACCATATTTAATCAATAAAAAATGAAGTAAAAAAATAGAATTACTGATGCCAGAATTCCAACCATAGGCTTACAGCCATCGTGCCTTTACAGGAGCATCCCAGAGTCAGAAGTTCTGAGACTCTTGTCAACCTCCTTCTATCACAAAAGCAAAGGGCTTTAAGGTATTTCACTCACATTTGAGTATCTCCTTCATCCAACTGACTTCCCGACATCTGCCTTCCTCACCGATGTGCACACTGGGAATATGGCACAGCTCTGTTGGCAGGTGACACACAGGACAGCAGTTGTGTGAAGGGAATAATCCTCCCCAGCAATTCCAAAGAATCAACATCTTGAATCACAAGGTTACAGTCATTTCTACCTAGGAAGCAACACACAACCCTGTGCCTTGTCTTGCCTGATACAATCACACTAAGTGAACCTGAATTTTATTGGTTTTTTGAGGAGCAGTGAAGGGAAGGGGTGAACTGGAGCTGAAGTAACACAACAGATGACACAACCATCTGCCTTTTAAACCTCAGCTTTACCCCAGACTGGTGACTGCACCATTTTAGGGCACTAAAGCAATTCTGTTGAGATGCAGACAACTGTCTCAGTACAACGATGGCAACATAATGCAAAAATTCCCAGTCCAAGTATCTGTTGCAGCCAATCTACTTCCCAAGAAATCCCTAGTGCCCTGAATTTTAAGTTCGCTTACACCTAGAAACCAGTCCAGATGAGCCATTTTTGTTACTAGAGTATTTGCAAAGTGCACTTAGTCACGGATTTCTTCGACAGTCTGTCATGATGAGAGTAAGAAGCACAGCAACGGGCTCATCACAGGCTGGCAACAGCATCCCAACGGGAACACATCTGCCTCTGGAGAGCTACGATTCCTGGCTAGGAAAAGGATGGGGAAAAGATTGTAGCTGAAGAATACGGGTCCAGAAGATTTGGAAAACCAGGCTGCTGAAATCACCAAAGCTCCCTGGCCATTAGGCCAGCAGCCCACAACCCTTCTGCATCTTGCCCAGGCAGCTTCCCCTCCCTTGCACACTCAGTACAACTGGAGTGAAGCCCCAGGATGCTCCAAAGCCAGTTGTAATAGGTACAGAAATAGCAGCATTTCACTGAAATCTGTTTGTCAGCGGAAGAGAAGATGCAAAAACAGAGTCTGGGAACTCACCAAGCCTGCACTGTCCTACAGGAATGCAGACAGCCACAACCATCCTCGTACTGGCTCATCAACTATTTTTAGTACCAGAAGGGGAGGCAGCCATCAGTGAAGGGCCTGTTCCCTTTGATCCAGCGGATCTGAGCACTGTCTCTGTCCCAGAGATCCTTTGCTACCAAAACCACAAACCAGGTAAAGAGCTTTAGGTTGTTCCTGCTCCCGAGTACAAGGCGTCTCTCAGCAGTTACATGACGGGTTGGAAGAGGGCCATGCAGCCCATTTAATTCCATTCACTTCCTCTCCCCTCTGCGCCACGCAGCCAGGCTCTATTAGTCTTCTGAGAGCAATTGTAGTTAAAGTGAAGGATGCCAGGAGGCCCTGGACACTCAGCACACATTGGATGCACTGTTCAGAGCTGCTACAGAGTCACCAGCTCCAAGCTGCAGGCTAATAGCAGAGAAATCCCAGCATCCATGTCACTGCATGCAGCTTTATTTATCTCCAAATGTTTTACAAGTTAAACACAAGCTCCTTCTAAGAGACACTTCCCAACTGGTTCTGCCTGTAGCACCCGAGCCAAGGAGCAGACTAAACTCAACTAGCACCACAATGAGCCTGGTTTCTGTGTCACTCATTCCTCCCTCACAGAGCTGCAGGAACTTTCCCCCACAACCAGAGGTGTATCCCAAGGCCAGCAAATGGCATTGCTGTCGTCAGGACCCGGAACTGCCGTGGGCGTGTGCAGCCCCACAGAGAGAGATCAACACGCTGCAGGCAGAGCCACCAAGGGAACAAAATCACCCACTCACAGAACAGACACCTGTGGGGCCTGGAGCCGGTGCTGCTCCAGGACACTCAGCCTTCCCCCTGTGGATGAACAGGGAGAGCAGAGAAGCAGCTCAGGAGGTGACAGCTGCAGGGCACCTGTCTGCTGGCACAGTGCTTCCAGCTCCTCCACCTGCCCCACAGGAGGGTTGCAGTGCTCCCATGATTTTGGCTAAAGTGACTAAGTGGGATCATTTTGTCCTTCCCACCAGCTTTCTATTCTAACAACGCACAGCGTTTCCTGTACGCTCCCCAGAAAACTGGAAAGGAGAGTGAGAAGAAGATCACAAACCACTCTCCTTTCACCTCATTTCTCCCTGCAAGCCCTCTGCTCCTGGTTCTACCTTTCACACTGTGCTGTAAAGGCAATGCCCAGCAGATGATGCAGCCTTAACGAACCACCACAGTCCCAAACTCCAATTTTGATATGAAACAGCTCTTTTCAAGCAGCCAAGTGCCATATTTTATGGTACCTTTGTGATCTGCACAACGTACGCCACGTTACAGCACATTTGCATCCCTCAGCAGAAGGAACCTAAACTGCTGTGATTCTTTCATAGGGATGCAGCACAGCCTGGCAGCCTCATGCATTCAGCTGAATCCATCCATCTGGAAAGTAGCAGCTTGGACCAACATGGCTCTTACAGTTTCCTAGTTGATGTCCCACATCCCAGAATCATTAGAGGCCATTTTTTCACCCGGGTCCTCAAGGAATAGAAGATTTCTGAGGACCACAGGGCAGGAAACCATGGAGCTGGGAGGAGAGCCTTCCCAGGACACACCAGGAGCTGCCCGGGCCAGACCTACCCTAGTTCTGCATGCCCCCGAGGTGGGGGGACGATCTATAAGCGCTGCCATCCCTCGCAGGCAGCAGCACGAGGGTACAACCACGCTGCAGCTCAGAGACCATCAGCACCCACCGCCACGGCTCCACCTGCTCTGCCAGCACAGATCAAACCTTTCCAGCACCACTGCTTCGTTTCCACAATTAGCAGGATTTAGGCACGTACAGAGGTTTCTCCAGCCTCACCTACGGAGACCAACGACAGATGAATCAACATCATATACCACAGCTGCCCATTGCAGTGACCAAATTTTTGCTACTCAGACCCCTTCCAGTTCAGCATTCCTCCTCCCGCCACCGAAGAGAACATACTTTGTTACAGAGACTTTCATATTGGGAAAATATTTTAATATAGTAAACAAGTCAATTTACCTTCCACATATTTTAAATAAGTTTATGCTCATCGTTAAACAACTGTTTTTACTTCAACAATGGATTACAACCTCTAAATTCGTATTGTTCCCAGCTGATCCTGTAAATAGTGAGGAATTTTGGACACCGATATCCTTGTATAGGTAACAGACTGGCATAAACAGCGCAGGAATTCAATGCGGGTTCAAAGGGAGAAGCTAGCCCTGGTGAGGAAGAAAACGAAGCCACAAAATTCCCTTTTGAGGAAAAACCGGGGGGAAAAGAAGATACCGCAGTTCCACCGAGTCCAAACGGGGCCGAGTCAGTCTCCAGGTCAGTCTCCGGTCAGTCTCCACGGGCGCTGCACGGTGCCGCAGGGACGGGCGAGCCATCGGTCTCCATCCTCGGCCAAGCCCCGCGGCCGCATCTCCGGCGGCGCGCGGCCTCCCGCGGCCCGCCCGGCTCAGGGGCTGCCGGC
>VZTF01005561.1:393277-436628 GCA_013397755.1 Cnemophilus loriae | reverse complement strand
GTGCAGGCGCCAGGAGGGGATCTGGAGGATCTGGGGGTGCGGTGCCGGGGCTGCCCCGCTGGGCGCACTGGGGGCCGGTTCTGCCGCGTGGGTGTGGGGCGAGCGGCCGTGCAGGTATGGGCTGTGAGCGGGGCACGCTGAGCCTGCTGTGTGCGAGCGGAGCGGGGGTCCCGGAGGTGCCTGGGGAGGTGGGGGGCGAGCGGCTCTGTGTGAGCGTGTGCGAAAGCACAGGGGCGAGTGTGAGTGTGGAAGGGCACAGGGCTGTGTGTGTTTGTGTGTGCGGGGGCACAGGGCTGTGCGGGCAGAGGGGTTCCCTGCACCGGCCGGACGTGCGTGTCCGAGCTTGCCGCGGTGCCCGCTGTGTTCGGGGGGGTGGAAGTCGCTGTCCCCCTGCGTGGTGGGAGCGGAGCCAGCGCTGCCGGTGTGCCCGGGCTGCCGGGGAGCGGGGTTGTGCGTGGAGGATAAGGGCTCCGTGCGCGGCGAGGAGAAGGTGCTGCGGTCTGTGTGGGTGCAGGGGAGGGGGGCGGTCTCAGGGCATCGGGTGTTTGTCCCCTATGTCGGTCTGTACGTGCCTTAAGGACGGGGAATTGCAGTTCGTGTGCCTGGAGCAGGGTGTGCAGGGTGAGGGAAGCGCTCGGGGGAATGAGAGCTCCGTGTTGTGGCTGGGTTGTACCTTCAAGGGTGTCGGATCCCTTGCAGTAAAGCTGTATCGCCTGGGGTACCGCGGTCCCAGCTCAGCAGGAAGATGGTTCCAAGTTCGGGTACGAGGAATGTGTGAGCATCCCGCAGTGAGTGCGGAGAGCTCGATGTGTTCACGGTGTTGGTAAATGCTTGGATATCGTGAGTGCGGACCTGGATTTACCCAGGCTTTTAGGTGAAGTAAACATGGAGGCAGTTTTCTATACGGTTCCTAGAAAACAAAGCTACATTTTCCACGGAGGTTCTCTCATATTGTGGCTCATTCCCGATGTGCTTGTGGGGTTTTTTGCTGCTAGGGTAGTTGCTGAAAATGGATCATTTTGAATAATGTGCTAGACGAAAATATTACTGAGAGGCCCAGGATCTTTTGTTCACAAATAGCAGTGGCTTTCGAAAATGTTGTTTGAGTGAATTAATGCTATGGGGTTTTTTGTTTTGTTTTGGGGCTTTGCTTTCCCCATGGGTTATGAATAGCTGGCGTATTGTTTGGAATAGGAGACTGTCCGTGGTGGTACCTGGAAATAAAAAGAGGTTCCATGAAATAATGGAAGCTGGAGTTTTCCTTGTAGTAGCATAAAAATGTATTTAGCAATGTTGTCGGTCACTGCTTTGTGTAGATATTCAATAACCAAAGCACTCAGAAAGAAAGAAGCATTGTAGGTATATAGGCAACCTATTATTTAAAAGACTTTCTGTATCCCGAAGCTGGTCCATCAAGGATCTGTACTTTTTGTTTGCCTCTAATTATTGCTGTGTGCGTTTTGGTAGGTTTTTTTGTCCATTTATTTTGAATCTCAACATTTGAGTCAGAGCTGTCTGCAGTAATCTTGTCCCTCTATTTTAGAATGTAGTAGAGCCCAATCATTCTCATCAGGATTGAATTGTTATTGTGAATGATGGTATGAAAATGTTTTAAGGGCTGTCTGTGATTGAAATAGCTTTATTGCTTGCTGCTCTGAAATCCTGTACTGAAATAGTTAATCTGGGTCTGTGTAAGTACCATCTCGGGAGAATCCTGATTTAATGTAGCCCTGGTTTATGAATGAATCCTGGTGAAATACACATTCTAGACGTCTTTCAAAAGATGCTTGTAAACAAAAGATCTGTAGTCTGTATTTTGACTTGACGTGTAGAAATTTTTGTCAAGCTGGTAAACCATGTTCTGCTGGTGAATCATGGAGATCCTTGACAGTGTCAGTGTGGCCAAGAGCTCGATGGGGAATTAGCAGCTGCCTGAGAGGCAACAGTCATGCAGTTATTGGTATTTCTGTAGCAGTTATCCGTGTTTCACATGCAAATACCCTCATGAGCAAGGTTCTAGACTGAAGCTAAGGCTTGGGAGATGGAGGCTTGGGGCAGAAATCTTTGCAGAGTTTCACTTTCTATTTTAAGTCAGTGACTATGAAATTCAATTCTGTGGTACTTGAAACAAATACTTTAAAAAAACAGCCTCTGGCCAGTGTGGATGTAAACAATTTCTTTTCCATATCGCCAACCCTTGGGCAGTAGGATCTGCAGTGCTGCTGCAAACCCAGAATAGTCTGCCTTTATATCAGTAAAGTCAGCAAGAGCTATATTGAAGCACAACTTCTGTCAATTTATCAAAAATAGCTTGGGATTTTATTTTACATTTTACATTACATAATGGCTTGCCAGCACTAATTTGCAAATACAGAGGCATACTTTTTGCATCTTAAATTAGGTGTCTAAAGCACAGTGACCATATCTGGCTGCTTAGCTCTTTTGTTTGTTTGTTTTTAACTATGAATTGTCCTTGCAGCACTTTGGCCAGGAAATCCTTATTTTATTATTTATCTGAATTTGTATTCTGGCTGCCCAAACAGATCTCATGCTGTGTTTAATGGACTTCTGAAAAGAAAATAAAATCATAGTTCTTGAGATATCAAGAGATATCTTGAATATTCCAGTAATTTTATGTGTAATTTTGCTTCTCTCTGAGCAGCATTAGGCCCCCTGGCAGTTAAGTAATTGAGTCTATCACATCAGTGTAATCACAGTCTGCTTAGCTGAAGAGTTGTGTGTTTGCTGTTTTATTTTTTTAGAGCTAGTTCAGTATGACAGTATAGCACAGGAACCTCAGTCAACCTGTGCCTTTAGCAATTTGCCGCCTTTTTAGTGAGCACTTTTGAAAAAATGAATTTAGTGAATACAAAAGATACATGACCAACAGCTCCAGATAAATGCAGTGATGCCATCAGGCTTATGTGTTTATGGCTTTGTCACAACAGCTTCAATTCCCACTTTTTAATTCAGAGGGAACTCCCAGGCAATTATAAGTAGGTGAAAGATTGCCTGTAAATAGATGAATGGTGAAATTTCTCCTTTCTCACCACCTGCTTTCTCCTCATAGCTGAGGAGTAACACCAGTGTATTCCAGTATGACTTGAGACTGAGCCCCCAGTCGTTGCCAGTACCGGTCTTGGCATGGCATTGTTACAGATACCATTGTCACCGTTACTTGCATGTCTTTCACTTTTTTTGCATCCTGTTTCTGGCCCTTCTAAGGTATATTGTCATTCATGTGCTTACAGATTAAACCCCCAGAGCTTAATACTGAGTGTGAAATGCATTAGAATGTTAATTTATAATGCAGTTCTGACTCTACAGTATGCACTTCTAAACCGATTCTGTTTCCCTTTCTGAATAAAATTATTTCTGTTGGTGTAGTCGATGTTGATTAAATTGAGGACAGCGGTAACTAAAGAGCAACAAATCCAATATTCAGCTAAAAAAATTAGCATTCATATATGATGTATATCCTAGATCTCGATTGCATTTTGGAAATCAAACACGTTGCGAAATGTGGTTCTTCAGCAGCATTTCCCTCAGATTTGAACAATATGAGGAACTCAGATTTTGTGTTTTTGGGAGGAGAGGGGCCGGTGTTTATGCTCCGAAATGCATCCGATTGAAAATCTGGAAGTGACTCAGTTTATAACAATTACGGAAGTTTTCTGCAACGTTTTCACAGCCTGTCCAGTGTTTGGGCTAAGGGGAAGTGAGCTGTGTGTGCTTGAGGCTTTCTTGCTGAAGGTCGGTGATAAGGATCCTTGTTAAGGATACTTGGTGTGATGGGCAGGTTGGGAAAAGTCTCAGTTCAGTGACTTGAAGTAAAAGGAGCTGATCATTACTATTTGCCTGCCTGAAAGGATTGTGTTATGAAGAATGATATTTATATATTAATTTAATATCTAAGAAACCCCAATAAATTCAGTGTTATAGCCTTATCCGAAATACTGATCTACAAAAAATGTGCAATGTGCAGGTTTTTTGACTCTTTACCATCTCAATCCATCAAAATTAAATTTGTCATTGCATTGACTATTTTTTTGCCTTGTAATATCCAGCATCTAACGTCTGTAATATTTCTGAGTTTGATCAACTATGGAACCTTTTTTGAGCCATGTTTCTACTTTGTTACTGATCATTTGCAGAGGGGGCAAATTATTTAGATTGCCAATTGTATTGCAAAAACTTGTGCGGTAAAGAAAAAGGGAGTAGCTTTTGCTTTTTGAGATACTCTTTTTGGTGAAGTGTGTTTTCCCATTTGAGTTGTGCTGCTTGGTTGGAGCTGATTCAAAAGTACATACTCACATTCCCAGCAAGGCTGGCTTTAGTGCTGAAATCTGTCCTTAGCAAAAAGGTAACTAAATCAGGGCTGAAGGCTGGAGTTCCACAGAAGAAGCAAAGTTATTTGATACTTTTTTAATTTTTTTATTTTTTTTTTGTGATAAAAGCTGTACATGACAGTGTGAAGAGACTTCTGAGGTCTCTGCTTTTCTGTGGCTGTCCAACAGTCTGATGTTCATCATTCTTCCAGCTAAGCCTGGGATCATTTGCCACTTGCTAGGAGAATGTGCTGGGAGGTCTAGAGAAGGTTGCACACTTCAGGTGAAGATAAAAAATAAAGTCTTATTCTCTGGTATAGAGCTAAAATAGTTTTGTGCTTGGCAGACATGATTATTACAGATGTTTTCCCAGTGTCAGCGTATGACTTCTGAAAAAACGTTTGTGTAGTTAAAAGCTTGAAGGAACCCTGAGCTCAGGCTCGCTGGCAGCTGAGCGGCAGGTGTAACTGCAGTGAGCAAATCCCCAACCATCTGGGTATTAAACCAAACATTACTGCCATTTGTCACTTTAGCACCGGTTCCGTAGGTGGAAGCATGATGTAGTGACGAGAACTTGTTCTGTTGAAGACAGACCTAGAACTAAAAGGTTTCTGAGAGTGTTTGCTTCAAGTCATTATGTGCAGTAATGAGAGATACCACATAATTATTTTTAAGCTAATAGAAGTGGCTGTGGCCGTTCTTAAACGCTGCTGTGAGGTCTGGCATGAGTAGGACAGAGTCAGCAAGAGGCACCAGCCAGTAAGAGCAGATGCTGAAGTTGCTGCAGCAGGGGCCTCCACGTCTCAGGAGAACGTGCTGGAATTGTTGCTGGACCTTGTTCACTCAGTGCTCATGGACTGCTGGTTTACCCAGTTTCTTCAGGTTTTTTTCTGCTTTCATCTTAGGGCAGTTGCCTTGTTCTCCAGTGTTCTTTGTCTTCCGGCAGTTTAGCTTATTTGAAAAATGTTTCTGCTTAGTTTATCCAGTGACAAGCCATTTTATCTGCACAAGAGATAAGTCCTGTAGTAAACACTGGTTACTGTAGGTTGGTTGTAGCTTCTGTCTCTGCCTCATGTCTGTTTAGATTGTAAGCTCATCAGGACAAAGGCTTGGATGTGTTGCTGAGCATACAGAGGCTGGTGTAAGAGTCTTTCCTTGGGAATTTTGTGTATATTTGAGGTATTCCTTAAAGCCCAGGCTTTGCATCATTGCTGAATGAGGATTACTTTCCCTAACATTACTTGTCTGTGAAACAGAAACTTGGAATTAAAAAATTTCAAAGCCAAAAAAGAAATTGTCAGAATTAAAGCGATAAGCAATGGTGAGTTTAAGTGGGAGGAAGATGCCCCATGCTGTAATATACCAGCTTAAAAAGTCTTGCTGACTTGTCAAGAAAATGCATTTCACTCTTTCTGGTAGTGAAGTATTTTAACAATTATAGTCTAGACTAAGTACTAAAGTGCCAAAACAAAAGAAGCTTCCAGTGCGATTTTCTGCTTACCACTTTAAGCTCCAAAAGATTTGCAGAGCCAAGACACCTTCAGTAATGGAGAGGAAGATAATCCATGACGTGAAGTAATGTCCTTTTGATGTGGTATGTGAATTTACACCTCCATGTGCCAGACGGAGGAGTGATCCTGGTGATGTGTTCTTTATTTTCCATTTAAATCATGCTGTGCTAAAATAGCTGAACACACGCCAGAGTTGGAGCACTGTGTTACCTCGTGTTGGAAATGTCTGGATCTTTCTGATGTTGCAACATGGTAAAGAATTCCCTGAATTCATCTGTTGAGTTGATCCTCATGTTGTAAAATGTGGAATATGTAAAATTTTCTTGAGAAAGGATGTTCTTTGATGTTTGGTCTTTGATCTTTGCGTACTTTCAAGCCTACTTGGCAAGGAGGGAAATTTAATCCTTGAAACAGATAGCAACTAACAGGTAAGCCCTAACTGATGTCCAGGTGTTAGAAAAACAAATTACTGGTTTAAGAATTGTCTTGTTAAGATTTAGGGCTTGACAGGCTTCAGTGATCTCAGATGTGGGGGGCAGTTAACAAGGCTTGGGAGGAAGGATGTACCACTGATAGTGGGCGCAGGGAGTGCAGAATTTACGGGCCACAAGGACAGTTGGCAGAACTCCCAAGATAAGGATGAAACCTATAAAGCCAACTCAGCATCTCTGCTGAATCAATTCTGGGTGGATAAAAGGTAATTCCGGCATGGGGAGATCCCAGCAGTGACTGATGGACCACCAACCTGAGAAACCCACTGACCCAAATGAAGAGAGACTGGGCACACAGACTAATTAGTGTGAGAAGCAAGAGAGATCATTAGCCAGTAGAAGATAGAATACTGATTATTAAGAGAACTATGTAACTTGTAGCTGATGAACACTAATTCCTTTCTTTGCTAAAATGTATAAAGAGTAAAAAGTTTTGATAATTGGTGTGCTTGACTTGTGGAATACCACTGAGCACCCAGGCTTGCACAACCCTGAAATAAATAATCAGTGCCTCTCCCAGGTGTGTAATTATTGGCTTGTTGCACCTTGAGTAACAAATCTGATTTGTGTGGACAACACTGGCATTGGTGGGCAGCAGATCAGCACCAGCATCTCCCCCAGTTGTTCCAACCTTTAGATCAGAGCTTCTGGTTTAGTTTTCTGCTGGTGCAGATTTCAGGAAAAACCTCACATACCTGAATCAACTTGTGGTGAGCGGAGGCATCTTACATGAAAAACAAGATTTGCTTGAACCAAACTGCCAATTTAGACATATTCAGTGTAGGTGCACCCAGTGTAGACTGGGAGACTGAGCTTAGTGAGGGTGGGCTGGAATAGTGGGTTCCTTGAGGCTGCTTTGATTTCAGAGTCAGTGTGCTGGATCTCAATTCTTTCTCCCTGGTAGCACAAGTGTGGGACAACCATTGGTCTATTCCAGAAACATTTGCTTCATGTGGAAGAACTATGGTTCAGTCTGACAGGGTGTTTTATTTTTTACTGAAGTCTCTAAAGCAATAAAAGTGTATTTTTAAAAAGGATTTTGTTTCTCTTCCGAAGTGCTGATTAGCATGAAAAGCCAAGAACTCAGAATCTGTCAAATGGAATTTCTGGTTGCCTGTACAATCCTCTGTCTGTACTTGACGAGAGACCTCAATTATGTGGTTGTGTACAATTTCTTCGTTTGTCATTTTAATTCCACAGATCAAGTCTGTAACTAAACTTAGGGGCAGGGATAACCATAAAGCATGTATTTCCTAGCTCTTCAATTGTTGGATTTAGAATCCAAATACCATTTTGATATCTGTTTGCAATACCTTTTCACAAAAGCAGAAGCTATTCCATGCTGTCAAACGCCCAGTTGAAAAAAAGCAAAAGCTGCTTGTAGCCATCTCTAATCCTGGGAGTGTTTTTTCTTTCTTTTAAACAGAAGACAGACTGCTTCTACTTGACTTGAGTATACAGAACAGATAAAAATCAAGTTAAATATTGCTACATAAGCTTTTAAGAATAGACTTTAAATGTACATAGCTTTCCTTGTGACAATTTGTGGTTTAGTTTCCTGAGCGCTACAGGGTTTGGGCAGGTATTCTCAGTTTCCTTACTGTGCATAAGAGCTGGTGGGTGCTCAGTTTGTTCTGTGTTGTCCTTCACCATAGCTCTTAATGTTGGAGAGCAAATGTTGATTTGTATGAAATACAAAGTTACATGGATTTACGTGAAATACACAGTCACATGGATTTACGGATTTATTCTTGAACATTCTTTGCCAGTAAGTTCTAAATGTTTGGTCTCCTTTGCAACTGAAATGGTTGCTGTTTATATCAGTATGGGCAGTCATTCTACATGTGGGTGTATTTGAATTGTTCAGTACTTCATTTTGCAACATAAGTCAGTCTGAAGAATTCAGATATTTATTATGTAATTACCCAGGTTCGTTTTTCCTTTAAAGGGAAAATTTTAAAACATTTCCGTGTTTAACAACACTAGTCATGCATTAAGATTGGAACTGCAAGAAGATGTGTAGAGTTTGAGGGAAATGCTAGAGAGACATCCCATTTGAGGTGAGCTTGGGAAGCTTAAGAGTTCCTTTCTCCTGAGGCTCCTTCTCCAGTCTGTTGAGAAACTAAGCAAGGCAGGAAGAGATCTGTCTGCTGTTACTAACCACAGAAATGGCACTCAGCAGGAACAAACCAGTTTCACTGTTTATGTAACAAAGCTTTCTTCAGTCAGAGAATGACAGTGGTTTGTGGACATTGACAGCTTGTGCCTCCTGGAGACTCCACATGCAGGTGTTTCTGTGGTGGTTGAGGCTACTTTTTTCTTCTCCAGAATCATCTTGCATCTGACAGACAAATGAGTTTTACCTGTGTTCTGTGTGGTGATCTCAGATTTATGTTCAGATTGACTAAAAGAGTATCTTCGGGATCAGGTCTGAACACTTATTTTTATGCATCCATTGTTGTAGGACTAATTATACAGTTACAATTGTTTCTAGACTTCGCTTGGCTTAGGCTAAAGCATTGCTAGAAAAACTGGTTAGGAAAACCTGTATCTGTGATGAGTTAGGAGAGCAGTTCTGGGTTTTGTGGAGTGAGGAAGGTGGGGTTTTTATGATCTAGTTTCTTAATACCATTTTGGAGCAAACAAAAGCCTAACATGAATATCCTGGATCAGCAACATATTTTTTATGAAAAATAATATCAAGATGAGGTTCAAGTGTAAATTTCCTAGCTAAGCCTCGAATTTCAGATTCAACATGTAGTGTATGTAATATGTGAATATAAAAGGGATTGTACGGGCTTAAATAAAAGGCCAGTCTGTTGTATCAGCATGTTCCTGATGGTAAGCAGTGCTGCATCCTTAGGGAAAAGTGCAAAAACAAGGCAAATGTGATGTTAATACTACTTAGCTACCTTGCTGCACACTGCTGTAACCTGACAGTTTGAGCTTTTTGCTTTTCCTTTTGATCATGGCTTAAATTTATACAAGATAACTTCTTATTTCTTACAGCTTCCCTTCCAGACTGATTTTCTAAAATTCTTTCCTTTTGATCTTTCTATATATTGGCTTTTAATCACTGTCTTATAGTAACTAAAAACTTCACCTTTTCTGTCAAAAAAACTAAACTGCAACCGACTTCTTCATATTTTTCTAGTTCCTCTTTCAAATTTAACCTTAGTAATGGTATACTTCTCGCTTCCATTGTTCCTGCCGAGACAGTGTATTGAAATACCCTGTGATTCGTGAGCAGGCATGGATAGTGTCTTCTATATAGTCCACAGTGCACCCACTGAGAGTTTTCCAGTCTAAACTGGTTAAGCAGAGGATTCCTATAATCTCACTTCTGGAGGAGTTGTCATCCTAGATCATCTGTGGTTCTGCATTTAGCAGCTTTCCTTGCTGCTCCAGTCCGTTAACCCTTACAAAGCCGTTCTCAAGTGCTAGCAGCCTGCTTTCATTTCAAGTGAGATGGAAGCTGCTTTGTTTATAGAGCACTATGTTATAGTCTGTATTATATAGAACTCTATTCCTAAAGTTTCTTGCTATTTTCAGACCATCTTTTCTTGGTCATCTGTTGTATTATTAGTCTTCAAAAAGTACCTAAATTGCATAAGTTTCACATCTACATTTTTATTTACCATAATAGGCAACACTATCTCATAAACTTCTTGCTTTTGTTATGAAAACATTTTTGGAGTAGAAATCATTCTTTAGTTTGGATGAAAATAACCTTACTTGTTTTTAAAAAACTGCAAGTACATTCAATATCAGAATATTGTGGAAAACAATAGATACTTGAATCTTTCTTTTCCTAGAAATCTGAACCAACCCCTGGAGCTATTCTAATGCTGTTTTGCAGTGATAGAATAAAAAATTGCTTGGAGTGGAAGTCATGCTGTCTCTCACTTCTTTATTTACCTTTTTTTATTTTATTATGGAGAGATAGTGGGTATCATTTCCTATTTTAATAGGATTTCTGGGTTTCATAATAAAAAAGCGTAATCCTTGCCCCGCAGTGTCTTCACAGGCATTGTTTCCAGAGAAGTGGTTTCTACAGTAATACACAAATAATGTGGCCTTGGTATGGATTTTGATGTGCAGCTGAGTGGGCTCTGTACGAGGGCACACCGAGGGGCTTCAGCCAGACTGTGCTGATGTGATTTGTGTCAGGCCAGGCTGGAAACCACAGCTGGTTTAAGTTGCCTGTGGAGTGTTACACCCCTGGTCCACTCGTCCAGAGCAGAGAGTTGGTGCATCCTCTGCTTGCTGTCTGGCCTGCCTCTAGATTTTATTTCTGCAGAAGAAATAGCAAAGCTGGTTTTTAACCTGGGACTTTTCAAGATGTGTGGTTGAGGTATGGCTGGAAGCAAATACAGCAGCAAAATTTTTGTGGTGCCCTTGAGCATTTTCCTTCAGGTCTAGCCTACAGTCCTGCTCCTGGGACCAGTGGCAGTAGGGTGGGATTCTTTACTTCTGTTTCGTGGACTAGATCTTTGTACTAGCCTCCAGTCACCTTTCCAGCTGCTGATAAAACCAAATCAGGAAGAGGCTTAAAGCTGGTGTTTTTTTCAGAATAGGGTTGTATTGAAGACTTCAGCATGTGGTGGAGGTTGTAGAACTGTGCCAGCGGTAAAACTGTGGGCATCTCTTCTGCGTGCAGGTGTCACGCTCTGCTGAATATTAGAACAAGAGAACATTTGTTTAAGAAGGGTTTTGCAGAAAACTTTCATGTGAAAGTTGTCATTTTTCTGTAACATTCTGAAAACTGATGTAGTGGAAAACAGAAAATGAACTTCACTGGTTTTGAAAACCTTCTCAAGCATGCTAATTTTTTTAATAAGCTTTTAGGTTTTGTTGAGATGTTCAGTTTTAGTTAACTTTATTCCATTTTTCTCACAGTTCATTAGGAATGCTACTCTTTCAACTGAGGAACGTATTTTTCTGCCTCTTGCAGGTAGAGTTTGCAGAATTCTGCATCAGCAGTGGATACCCTGATTTATAGGAAGACTGTGTGATACTTGAGCTTGAGAATGTTTTTTAGAAATAATGGAGTGACAGCCAGACAGCACACAAAATTTCGCATATTCTAGACCTCAAGATGTAAAGTTAAAGCTCCTGCCAAAAATAACTCCACAGGAAGGTGGTGTTTCATCGTACCAGTCCATTTAGTTTGCTGGCCACCCGCAGCACGCTGGCTGGCCATTCCCTCTGCTCAGCACCCTGGTGCCTTGCATTCAGCCTGTTGTGTAGCAGCATCGCGTGGTGTTCTGTGCACAGCTTTCCTCAACCCTTCTGTCCTGCAGCCCACACTGGTGTGAGCAGGTATCTGCCACGGGTGAGCCTTTATTCAAGCTGGATGTCTGCCAGGTGAGGTCCTGGCTCTCATCCCATCCCTCCAGCCTGTGAGGTGCCTCTTTGCTCCCTCTGTCTGTCTGTGCACTTCCTGAAGGCGCATTCTATCCTGTTTGCCAGATTGGTGGTGAAGAAGCTAAACAATATTGATTCCAGTGTTGGCCCTGAGAAATGCTGCTCATAGCTGGTTTGCCAGTTATGCTTCAGGTTGTTGAGCTCCCTTTGAACCTGACGATGACTTTGGGCCAATTTTCCAACACCTTTCTAGACTTTTTGCAGAACTGTTCGTTCCAATGATAATGTGATGGGAGCTAAGCAGAAACAGTTCTTCCGTGCGAGTGTTAAAAACTGAGAACTAAAGCCTGAAATAGCAAGGGATCTGTATTACTTCTCTGTTAAAAGAGTTTGTTCAGCATTTCTGAGAAAACCACATCCTTTTGAAATGTCTTGGGTTGGGAACCAGAGTTACTTTCAGAAGACTAGGCAGTTCTCAAGTAAATATCTCTTTCTTCCAAGGTAGTTTGGTGGACTTTTGATGACACAGGTTTTGGTAGTTCAGCTGATGATTTCCAGGATTCTTGGGTCACACTTCATTTGTATTTTCTGGTTCTTTTCAAGGTTTCATATAGTCAGAGGTGCTGTGCATTTTGATAATGCGCTGTTTTGTCATAACTCCTGCATGCAGATTTGCATAATGCAGTCATGCATTGTCAGAATAACTCTAGCTCAAGAATTGTGTTTCCATGGTCGAAGATAGCTCCTCTTTCCGCTTTTAGGCCAGGCTAAATTGCATCTTGACTTTTGTAGGTAAATACATGTGGCATTGGTTTTTGCCACTTTATCCTCTTTTTAGCTGAGTTACAAATGCGCAGCTGGAGAATGTCAGTTACTGTGTAAGGGTGTTTTGGGAACTTGGCTTTAGCATTGCAGATACATTTTACAATGGCATTGGATTCTAATGTCACTGTCAAACAGGAAAAATAACATTGGGTTTTTAGCTTGATTTACTGTTGTGCCTGGGATTGGAGGGGAAGAAACCCAAGAATTGCACAGAACAAAGACTTGATAGAGGAGAGACAATCATAATTGATATTCAGTGTCATTGTAACTGTAACTATGTAGTAGGAAATGTATTTTTGAATTCTTGTCATTCTTCTACTTTCTGTTGTAATTGCATGTTGAGCAATAATCTTTTAGTATTTTAAGGGTCTTTTGTGTATTAATTATATGCGGTAGCATCTGGTAAAACTGAATTATTTTACACTTCTAGCAACACCTTAATTTTTAGGAGCATGACAAGAATAACAGTGAGTACTTTTATCTCCTCTTACTGCAGGGAAAATCTTGACTAAAAAAAGGATTTTTTTTCCATTTGCTTCTAGATCTTTCAAAGAACAGATTTACTGAAATTCCTCCTGATGTCTGGCTGTTTGCACCACTGGAAACTTTAAATTTGTATCACAACTGCATCAAATCCATTCCAGAATCTATTAAAAACCTGCAAATGCTTACATACCTTAACATTAGGTGAGTAATGGTAGTTGGTTTTGGTCTTTATATAAACTTATCTCATTGGAGAGTTGGCCTTTTGCTTCATCAAGACATTGTTTGCAGAGTTTTCTTTGTTTCTGCTGTTATGTAGACAGACAGTGTTCAGAAAATACAGGTATAAAAATTTGCTGCTATCAAGAGGCTAAATTACTCTGGCCAGAAAGTCCTGCTCATTTTGCACCTTATTTACATCCACTGCTATACTGCTCTTTTTAAACTTGGAAAACATATGGTTGGATTTTCTCACAAGAACAAAAGATGGATATGAGCTCTAGAAGGAGAGGGAATCTAGAAAACTCTCCTGACCCTGTTTTCCACAATACTCCTTGTTTCTGATATTGGCTGCATCAAATCCCAAACAGTTTTCTCAGTTAAGAGCTATTTAAATCTGCAAAACCTACTGTGTCTCAAGATCTGCAAACATCAGTTCTTATAGTGCTAATTCATAAGTAATGTGCTCTGTCACAATTTCAAAGACGATTAATGTGATACAAAACTGCAGTATTTTCTGAAAGAAATATGGCTTAACTTTCTTCAGCAACAGCCCATTTCTCTTTTGGTGGTTTGAGGTGCTGAATACATTTCTTTACACAGAAATGCTGCGTAGTTCTAACTCTTCTTTCAAGAGTTGGCTCTCCTGATCATCCTTTGCCAAACTGTGGTTTGTCCTCATTTCTGTGCTCCTGTCCAAGGACTGTTTTTGCAGTGCAGGAACATGTGGGCTGTAGTATTGGTGAGCAGGCTAAAATCCTGCCTTCCTAGCTCAGATGCTTTGTTACAGGAGAAAACCTCATGATCTCAAATTCTAATTTGGGATTCACATGGTGGTAGAAATGTATTGTGCATTTCATAGTAAAGAAGGCAGCTCCTAAAAAAACCCAAAACCTGAAAAAACCAGAGGAACTATGTAAGCAACATGAATGACTGCTTCATTGCCACGTTTTTATAGTCAGTTCACAAAAAGTTTACTTGCATGTTATATTTTTGCTTCTCATGCCTTCAGCCAAAAAAGCCTGGCATATCTGCCTGAAATGCAACATAAAAAGAGACTTAATGCACGCCTGTATACAGAACTTATTTGTATTGTTCACTTAGAATTTAACAGAATAAATACATTGCTTTTATAAAGATACTGTTAGAAATTTCCTTTTGTTTTATGGTGTAATGTTGCAGTTCTATAAACTGTGGTCATGGAGAAAAGATTAAAAAACCCCAAGATTTTTGGATAATGAAAACAGCGCTCTGAATACATATCAATTAAGCACTAAAACTTCTGGTTTTTTCTTAATGTAGTATGAACCCAAGTATCAGCACTTAAAAGTATGTTTTTGTCAAAAATAGAGCTAGTTCTACCTAAATCAACAGCAATTACTGATTTTTATGTTTTTACTTTTATATGTGAAATTGCTTTCATACCACATCTGAACAAGCTTGTTTTCCAATGACTTTTTAAAATGTACATTATTTGAAACATTTTATGTGTTTGTGGCAGTGGAAGTCCATGTATATGGGTAGTTTTTTCAATGTAGATTTAGATCCAATTGCGAGTAACAGCGTATTTCATGTGTCCAACGCAGCTGGAAAATGCACGCAGCTGGAGAATGATATACACAGAAAAATACATTTTAATTAAGACTTGCTTTCCAGCAAAATAAATAAATGTTTAGGGCTTTTTGTGATGATTTGGGAGGGACACAACAAGATGACATGAGAAGCAGTGGCCTTACATAAAGTTCTGGTTGGGCAGACTGTCAGATCAGGTGGTTCTTCTGAAGGTGTCAGCAGGATGAAAGCGAGTGTCAAACATCATTTCTTGTAACAGATTTCTCTGTGCATTTTGGTGTTAGATTCTGTCCTAGTACGTACTCATTTCATCGAGTGAAATGGGGATCTAAAATTCACATACCCGAGACAGGCTGTATCTGGTAAGGAATTCGTGATGGAGATGAAATTGTAATAGGTGGAGAAAGTCATCTGGGATGGGAGAAAAGTTGTACAATATTCATCTCAGACTCCCTGAGAGCTAAAACAGAGATTATAATCTAGCCTTGCTTGTCCCTTTTTCTTTCTTTCAAGTCGAAATCTTTTGTCAACGTTGCCAAAATACCTGTTTGATCTTCCACTGAAAGTTCTGGTTGTCAGTAATAACAAGCTGGTCTCCATTCCTGAAGAAATTGGAAAGTTGAGAGATCTAATGGAGTTGGTAAGTACAACTGTGAATCTTTGTACTAAGTACACTTATAAGCAGTGTATTTTCAGTCTAATAAATTATTAATATTTTTTAAAATATGGAACTACAAAATTTAAATTCAGTTACCGTGTTTTATTGGTATTTTTGGTTTATTTTTCAAAGTTTTCAAACCCAGAATGCATGCTTGATGATGATTAAGGACATAGTAGAGAGTTTCATTCCAGTACCTGTGATATATCTGTTTAAAACATAAGAAGGCTGGAAAGACTCTATACGATTGTTTAATCACTCTGGTCTACATAAATTAATATTAAATTAGTGTCAGAAATAGCTGTAGTCTGTGTTCACTTGATGCAGCTTTGTCACCCTCTAGTGCTTGTATCCAAAAAGCTGGTGAGCCTCCTATTGGTGTCTGTACATTTTTTAGTTTTATGGGTTGGTTCAAGGTTTATTAAGGAAAAAGAATTTTTAGAAGAAGAGCAGAATGCCAGTCAATTGCCAGCAATAGCACAAGAAGTTTTTAACAGGTACAGGAACTATACCAGGAACTCCTGATTCCTAGGCTACAGTATTAATTTCAAACCCAGTATTTCATCATTCGTTGATTTAACTTCTTGAGTTGAATTTCTGGAATCACTAAATACTTAAAAAATCAGCAAGATCTGTTATGGTACATCTTCTCTGTGGAAAATCAAAGGTAGTTGGGATTTCTTTTCTTTTAGTATGCTTTATAATAGTTTTGATTGCAGTATTCCTCTGTGTAATTTCATTTAAGATGTTCAGTTGATTTATTAATTATATCTTTCTTAGGATATTAGCTGTAATGAACTTCAAGTTCTTCCCCAGCAAATAGGAAAATTGCAGTCACTTAGAGAATTGAACATAAGAAGAAATAATCTCCATATGTTGCCAGATGGTGAGCTACTCATCTTCTTTGCATTGATGTAGGCAAATTGGGTAAAGTGTTAAGAAGATAACTGATTCTTTTTTTTTGTTTGCTTTTTTTTCCTGGATGCAGAATTAGGAGACCTTCCCTTGGTAAAGCTGGATTTTTCTTGTAATAAAATTACAGAAATTCCAATTTGTTACAGAAAGTTACGTCACTTACAAGTTATAGTTTTGGATAACAATCCAATGCAGATACCGCCAGCACAGGTTAGTATTAAAGCACACAAGGACAGAAATTTGCATTAGGATCTTAGAAGAAGCTGTTCTAATTTATACCAATCAGGTTTTCATTTTTTTTATCTGTATTTTTCCTTTGGGGGTGTTGTGGCTGCAAATGCAGTGCAGCAGGTATTTCTTGGGGAGTATTCTCAGAAGACATGCTGTGTAATTAAGACTCTGTTTTGTTCCTGTGTTTCCCAACAGATATGTTTAAAGGGCAAAGTACATATATTTAAATTCCTCAGTATTCAGGCGTGCCTCAGAATAGATAAAAAACCAGATTCTTTGGATCTTCCATCATTAGGTAAACGAATCCCCTCCCAGCCACTCACAGACAGGTGAGTAGTGGGGTTTTTGAGTATAGAGAACATATTTTGAAAAGGATGTTTATTTTCCTTTTGGAAAGTGAAACTATTGTTTCTTATATTCTTGTGTGGGTTTTTTTTTGTGTTGTTTTTCTTAATGTAGCATGGAGGACTTTTATCCCAATAAAAATCATGGACCAGACTCTGGCATTGGAAGTGATAACGGGGATAAAAGGTTGTCCACCACAGAAGTGAGTATTTTTTCACTGTTGAAATTGTAATTTCTGGTTTTTTAGAACTTTTTCCTTTGTGTTTTATATCATTTGAGAAATACCTCAATAAGTTGCATTTAATATTCTTTCAGTATCTGTACAGTTGAGTTTAAACCATTGGACTGCCGTATCAGACACAAATTATTTATATATTTCTTTAATTTCTCTGGTTAAGGTTGATTCTAATTAATATGATATGATGGGAATATAGAAAATCATATAATACTAACATTTCCATGTCAGTTCTGTACTAAATGTGAGTGTCTTTGCAGCCATCTGATGATGATACAATCAGCCTTCACTCCCAGGTATCAGAATCAACAAGGGAACAGACGTTAAGGAATGACAATCACGTAATGGGAAGTAAACTCGATCCACAGAAAGGTAATGCCAGTTGTGCATTTGTCATTTTAGGTAACAGAGGTACTTTGCTTAGGTAATCTAATGTAAGAAAATGGCACAAAATTACAGGATCGTGTGTTGGTATTGTATTTTCATCAGTTCAGAAAACAATGTAATAATCACAAACAGAAAAGGCTAGAGAGAAAGGAGAAAAAAAAGATTATTTCTAGCTTAAGATGGCACAGTTTCTGTGTTTTATCTTTATTTGACATTTTTCATAAGTGCTTATTTCTCTCAGGAATAACATTTGGTCAAGAGACCTGTTTAATATCTTTCCTATTCTTCATAAATCCTCCCTAGACCAGGAGGCGTTTGACTACATTGATCCCAGTGCAGAGGAGGGAGCTCTTCCTGAGCAGGGGGATGCACAGATTGGCCCTCTGCTCTCCTATGTCAAGGTACCAGAGATTGACACAAGAAAAACTGTTCAGTAGCCTTGAGTTTTTTTCTTTTTTTTCCCACTTAATTCAATTCTAACTTTTTTTTTTTATTATTTTGTTTAAGGAACGGGGAAAACATCCTGAGAAATCCCAGAAAATAGAACAAAATGAGGACTGGGGAGATGAAAAAAGGTAAATCTTCTTTATCTTTTTTGAGTAGGTTTTACTAGTAGTGGCAGGGGTGAAAGTGAGGTTTTTTTAAGCTCCTTGCATATGGAGGAAAGAATTCTCATATTGCACTCTGAGTGTTCCTCTTGGACAGAGAGTAAGCTTTGCCATAATGAGCCATTTCTGTGTCTTGCTTCACTGAAGTCAGGCAGGTCATTAATGTTTAATTTTTCAGACATCAGAAAGAACAGCTGCTGGCTGAAGATGACGATGAACTCAAAGAAGTGACTGACTTGAGAAAAATAGCAGCTCAGTTGTTGCAGCAAGAGCAAAAACACAGGTATAACAATATTAGTTAAAGTAACTTTTGTTACAATTAATTTATATTTAACCTCTCTTGTACCCAACAGCTTTTGGCACCTCATTTTGAGAACAGTTTTGTCCAGCTGCTAAAGAGTGAAGTGACAGACTCTGTCGAGATACCTGTCCCATGTTTCTTGCCTGAATTACACAATCTCCATACAGTTTGTTAGTGATTGGTTATTTTTATTCAGATACAAGCTAATTTATTTGGTACTTCCTTTAGTCAATATCTTGTGGACTGAAGGGGAAATTTGTTTGGACATTACTCTCGCAAATGACAATATCTGTGTATAAAAATAAATCATTTCAACTGCCTGCCTTTCTTTGCTTCATTATGGGCATCTCAACAGAACAATTCTTGAAAAGGAGCCATGGAACAAGCAGCAGATAAAGAAATGTCATAGAACAAGTTAAGAACTGTGTAAAATGAGGAACAGGAAGGGAAACCTGGAGTCATGTAGGATATGGCCAGGCTGGGGTAGGAACAGAGTCTGAACTGTTCCTTTACCAAGCAGGCAAATGCTGTAAGGTACTTCAAGAGTGAGCTTTTCTGAGAGGTGGAAGTCGTAGTTAACAGTATTTCATTCACTAAAGTAATTCATACCACTCATTCAGCATCCCACAGTAATGGATGTAAGTTCATACCAACTTGAATACTATATTCTTTTCATTCAAATTTCTGTGTAATTATGAGACTCTGCCACTTTGCTTTTAAGGTGGTTGAAATACACGTGAAGCCCTCAGAGAAACTGAGATCCCAATACTGTGAATGGCAGGGTCTTAAAAATTCACCAGCATTTTACATTAGTTAAAAACAGTAACAGTAGTGTGCATGTGTGAAAGATAAAATAGGTTTTGCTTAGAACTCCAGGCCCTGCATTCAAGAATTGGTTGCCCTTCACAGGAAAGGGAAAAAACAGAATGGAATCTTAATGCTAGTGTATTCTTAGTACCAAAAGTACTGCAAATAAGACCAAGAATGCATCATTTTCTCATATTAATGAAGAGAGAATGAGGGTGGTTTTCTTATATTAGGTTTTTATAGGATGGTTATTTGTGTTGCATGGGGGTCTTGTTTGATTCCATATTTCCTGGTTATCTAATCATTTGAAATACCAAGCCACTCCTTCTCTGAAGTACTACAACTTGAATTTTGCTCGTCACATGTTGTTGTGTCTTAATGCAGTGGTCTTGCTAATTGTTCTGCTTTGTCTTGAATTATGCAGATGTGCAATCTTAATAGTTCTTAAGTTTTACTTCTTAGTTTAGCATTTATGTTTTAAAGTTTGCTTATGTATCTTCAGGTACGTGAGCTGAAAATCTCCTGTAATAGAAAATTTAGCCCTGATTTTGAATCCATGGGCTTTTTTAACCAGCAATAAGAATATTATTTAGTATTTAGTGAAAATATTTCTATGTTTATTTGTGGAAAATACGTTCAATCAGTAAACAGAATCCTCAGGGAAGTTAAGCATCACAAAATAATTCCTTACTAATCACGTTTCTGTTTGTTCAGTGTATGTTTTTGTAATATTATGCAGTCTCCTTTCCTTTTGCTTGCTATGCTAATGACTTCCCTGTCCTCTCCCATCAACCTGTCCTGCTTCCTTCTTCCGTCTTTGGCTTTGGTGTGCATGAAATGTGAATACAGACGAAGGCCACTAAGCTATAGAACTTCATTCAGTGAAAAACTCTTCCAGAGGACCAGGGCGGCAGGACGTGCATCAAGGTATAAAGTGTTTGTAGAGCCTCAGATTTCCAGAGTTAAAATGTGGACAAAAGAAATGCTCTTGGCCATTTTTTGAACAAAAACAGAGTTAAAGGGATTGGCTGAGTTACCCTAAGATGTTTTGTTGTCAAAAATAGTTTGCAATACATTTTTTGTTCTTCAGGATGAAATAATAATAAAGAAAAATATTTAGTTAGGCAATTCTCCAAAGAACACTTTGAGTCAAAAGCTAAAAGCTTTTATTTTTCTTTAAGTATACAACCTCAGATATAGTACCTCAGGCAAAGTGGTGCTTTTAGGTTTTGGGGGTTTTGTTTGTTCGGTGTTTTTGTGTTGTTAGTTTGATACTTTGGTTTTAAAGTGATCATTTTCAAGTTAGCATGACCAGAGATAATTTGTTTTGCATTTGACCCTTGGTGGAAGTATTTGTAATACACAAACCTCACCAGTAACAAAAAATTTGAGTATAGTGTAGACTATACTCAAACACATAGGTGTTGAATGAACTGAATTCAAACTTTGTTACCTTATAAATTGAAGCTCCGTAACTTAGTCTGTATACTCCTTGTCTTTTTCAAAAGACAGAAGGGTAGTTTAGATTAATTAATTTTCACTGGTTCCAAATGAGCCTGTTTGAATTTGCATCAAAATTAAGTCTGGGTTCTTACCTGGCAGCAGTGATTTCCTAAAACTGCCTAAATCCAGAAGGGCACTGCTTCAGTCACAAAGCAGAGCCAGATGTGAAGTCATTCACATGGGCTGCTCTGGAATAAAAAAAATCTGAAAATAATTCGTCTTTGTCTCACTGCACAGGATTTCTAGTGTCTTTTTTACACTTTAGAGATCAAGGTAGCACTTGCTTGTCTACACTTGAAGATAGCTAACCTTAAAATAACACTACCACTGTTCACTTCATTTGTGTCCACTAATCATTGTTATGTTTGCACAAAATCTAAAAGTGTAAGTGGCTGAGAAGAGATTCCACTCTTTAAATCCTGAAACTTGAGAAAATATTTTCCAGTATCATAATTGGTCTTGCCATCGCCTTTTTCCCTCATCTGGTCAAGCACTTTGGAGTAGATGCTGTGCTTGCATAATACAGAAGTAGAAAAATGAGTCACTATATTCATTTTGTGTTTAATGTATAAATATATGTTAAATATATATAAACATGTGGTGTTGACTAATTTAGATTTTGAAACTTGTGTGAGTTTTAGAACGCTTTCAGAGGATTAGTTTGTATGCTACCTCTGTAACAACAGAATTGGTATGATTTGTAGGAATCATAAGTAGGAACTTATTGCAGTTCTAGCATAGATGTCCAGTGCAACTTCTTAGTTAAAGAATCAGTGAGATCATCAGTATTTGGCCCAATAATTGACCTGTACAATAAAAGGTTTGGATTTAATGAGTGATAGCATGAATGGCAACAGTTGCTGAAATTCTTGGACCATCAACACCAGACTTGAGTGTAACTTCTGGCCTTGAGCTTCTTCTACTTTTATGTTTCATACTCTGCTTTGCATTGTATTTCCTGGAAGACAGTAATTAACATGCCTGCAGTGATTCTCCCCCCCCGACCCCCTTCCAGCTGAACAAATTATTTTGCCAATTGTCTGCAATTTAGTAAATTCAGATTAATTTTCTTCACTATTTTCTTAAATTAAAAGCTTTCAAGTTCATTATTCCACAGGAAATTGAGTTTTCTGTAACTGGGTTAGTAACATGTCAAATACTGAACTCGCTGTTACTTACCCATCAATATTCTTCAGTTTTTAAACAGGAAGTTTCAAAAATCACTGGTTTTGTTTTAGAAAGTATAAAAATATACTTTGTTTAAATAATTTTAGCTCATGATTAACTCAGTCATTAATTATATACATGTTGCACAGAAATGGTAAAAGTAGCTGAAAAGTGCATGTATATATATGTTAGAATTAGCTTGAATAGTTTTTTCTTGTGTTTCATATAAGTCTAAAAAAGGAATAGCCTAAATTATACACAATCATTGCATTTCCAATGTAGTGTCAGTTTTGGTGCAAGTGTTGCATCAAACTGAGTCTAATTTTTTTTTTTTTAATTGTAATTGTTGCTTTTTACAAAGTCTCTCTGAATTTCTCATTGCTTTCAGTTGAAGACAAAGCCAGTTTAAATAGGGGTTCTCTGTTGAAAGTAATGACTTTAAAACAGCATATTTATATTTTGGTTTGATAACCCATACTCTGAATATGTTTTTTGGTTACACCTTTTTCAGGGTGTAGTATAAATTAATTCTGGAATGCCCCCTCAAAACTAAGTTTCTGAACACAAAATATAGGAAGCAGATGCTCCAAACTGAGTGCAGCAGACATTTAAAGGCTTAACTTTTACAGGCTTTAACTTTTACGGACATTTACAGGTTTACAGGCTTAACTTCTCATAATCCCGTTAAACTGAGGGTCACACAGTGAGAGGTTTATACTGCAAATGAGATTACTGAGCTCAAAGTTATCACAGTAATCAGAGAAGTTTGATTGAAAAATCATCAATCATTTCAAGTTAATGACTGTGCTGCACTATGTAATGGTAATGAAATATAAAAAAGGGCCTATTGTTTTACTTTCTTCCATTGAGTAGTTGGTTGTGTTCTGATTGTTAATACATTCTAGTTCTCTATATAGTTCTGTGTAAATACACTTCCATCACAATTCTGCACCTGAAGGCAGTGTCCAAGTGTAATATTGCTACCTTCAAGAGTTCAGAATTTGTCACTTAAGTTCAACCTGATGCGTACTTGAAAACATTTCGTTTTAAGTGTTACTGATTGATTTGTTATTTTTAACACTTAAAACATCCATAATAGCTCGTATCATTTTCCTATGCACACATATGTGGTATGTGTTTGCTCCAGATAAAAACACATTTCTGAATATCTGTAAGTTCAGGCTTTTTTGACTGTTTACCATTTAGAAAAATGGAATTTCTATTAAATTCTGCATTAAATTTTTCATGTAATTCTTAGCCTGTGTTTCTCCATTTTCCACCTCTGCTTTTTCCCTGCATTTCTTCTGCTCTTGCGGTGTTTCTTACTCAGTCACTTCTCATCTGCTGTTACTGACTGACTTGTTTGTGCTCAGTCTGTCCCTCCTTTCTGGTCTGCTTTAGGTTGACTGTCTTTTGTCTACTTTTAATGAACAGTGGGGCCTTTTGTGTTGAGAGCAGCATGACTTTACACAGGTGTGAGATCAGTTAAAATAGTATCTATCTAGGGAGAAGAAAAATAAGAGGCGACTTCATTTTGGTTTGAGTTATCACCAAGTTTTGCTTCCTTAAAATACAGAACTTGAAATACTTCAAGAGCTGGAAATGATACTGTTAATTCAAATGGAAGCAGAAATGGGCTTGGATTTCATGTGTACACACACATTTTAGTTTTATGGAAGATGCCACTTAATGTTCAAAACTTTTTCATTTACAGGAAATGTGATGCTGTGAATGTAACAAATTCTAAGAAAATTGTTTTAAATACATACTTTTTTCTTTCTAGGCTTCTTAATCATTCAGTTTCAGTAAACACAAGGAACAGGCCAAAGCAGCTAATGGAATCTGAAAAATGGTATTGATATACTTAAATGTATCACAGCTTTCAATCTTTTATTAGTTTCATTTTTGTTTATTGTGTCACTACTGCCATCTTCTGTCATAATGTTTTTAGCTCATGATGAAGTTAAAGCTACAAGTGTAATCTATTCTTGAGCTTCTTTCTTTCAGAATAATAAAAAAAAACCTCTTCCTCTGAGCATTTAGGGAAGTTGATGTCATCCAGAAAGAAATTTGTAGGTCTGATTATGCTGCTGCTTATGGCAGCAATTCATTTATGTTTCAGACCTCCAATTCCAGAGTGGAAGGTTGTACCTGCTCCCATAGGTGATGGTGCTGTGCAGATGTTTTGGATCCTCTGTTGCACAAGGTGGCACTGGAGCTGTGCTTAGGCATCTAAATTTTCCTCCTTGGCAGTCCTTTTGTGCTCTTAAGAGCTGTTGGAAAAGCCATGCTGGGAGTTCAGCCTACAAAACCTTTATTGTTTGTGGAGTGTGTGTTACTGAGGAATCCACTGTCTGCAGGAGCTGTACTTAGGCTTTTTCTTTGAATTTAAAAAAAAAAAGTACAACCCCCACTCACGAAACAAAGCAAAAGAAAACCCCACCAGAAGCTATCAATAATCAAAAATCCCCAGAGCCTTGTCTTTAGGGAATTGGGAAATGTCCAGACCCCAGTTTTGGGAGAGAAAAGCTGTAAGTGCTGTTGGTGCTGGATAGCAGTGGGGTGGGAATGGCTCTCTGCAGTTCAGCTACACCTCAGGGGAGCATCTTGACCCAGTACAGCTCCTTCAGTGTGGCACATCCTATTTTGGCTTTCTCCCCTCTCAGTGGTACCTGTAGTTTTGCAGAGCTGGCTGCACACATGTCCTGTGGTTGTGTGAATCATGCTGCAACTGTTACTTGAAACCTTCCAGGCCTTGCTTACTTACCACAGGTTCTTCTCTTTGAGTTGCTGTCACCTATTCAAGTGTACAGCTCTGTTAGGCTTTTTTATTATAGGGTAATCCAGGAAAAAGTAAGTTTGCCTTTTCCTTTTTTGTTAATGAAACAGGTAGTTCTGAGACTAAAAACCAAAACAAACTAAAAACTTCAAAAGAAGCTTTATCTGAATAAAGTACTGCAGTGTGGAAGACCCATTGTCAAGCTGTGGTAAAGGAGAGTGAAATATGATTAGGGATTTTAGTTAAGTGGTCATACTTTTAAACCACATTGTGATATCCTTATACAGATGGCCAAAAAATACTGTAATGCTGTGGAGAAGCCACTTTTTAAGTGTTCACTTCTTTTTATATTTTCAAATAACATGTTTTAAAGTACACAAAAAAGTAGTGTGCTTCATAATGCCTTTCATCTTACTTTTTAGTGTCTCAACAAATGAAGTGAATTCCCCAATGTCCCCATACAACTGGCAGGTAAATATTCAAATGTAAATGTGTTGGCTTTATATTTGAGTGATTTTGTTGTTGTTGTTTCCTTGGTTTTGTCTCTATGGCAGAAAACTTTTATGCATTCATATGGTTGCTTATTTATACACATGGTTCTTGAAGGTGTCTTAATTGTGGTGGAAAATACAAACCCTTTGAAGATCTTATGCCCCAAGATAATTTGACTTGTTTGTAATGGAGGTCTTTTGTTTTAATAGCATATGGTACCAGCTTTAAGGTCTTGAAACTAATGAGGCACAAATTTTACTTTCTTGGGTTTAGTATATCTTTCCATGTAAAGGTATTGCCTCACCATGGTGTTCAGTTTGGTTTTTAGATGCAACTTCTAGATGGACTGAAGTATGTAGGCCTTTCATTTTCCATACCTCGATGAGAAGCTTGCATGATATGATAAAATTTCTTAAACTGTAGAGAGTACGTTTTCATTATTTTAATCTATTAGTTATCTACAATCGCTTTAAATGCCCTCATATTCTTGTAAGAAGAAACAGTTAGAAATGTCGTGGTACCCTTAGGAAGCAGTCCATTCAGATTGTCTACTTTCAGTTGTCATAAAGTAGACAGTCATATATACTTATTATTATTTAAGAATCAATCTACTTTAGCTGTCTCCTCAGTATATATTGCATAATACAATACTTTGAAAGACAGATTTCTCTTACAGCTTGTTGGGGGGTATAATCTTTTAGATAGGAACAGCCAACAAATACTCAAACTGTCTTAGTTGTAGCCATCCTTTCTCTGTGTGATGAGTATTCAGAGTGAGAAATTAGATGTGCTAGTGGCTAACCACACTTGAAACTGGTGTATTTCTGGCAGCCTTTGGTGTTTTCCTAACTTACCTACAAAACTAGTCTCAGTGCAGAGAAATGTTATTGCCTGAAGAATTATTTCATAGATTTTTTTTCTTCCGTGAAATGTTTTAGAATTTGAAAAGAAATAAGTGGTTTCTACCAGAATCACCAGTAAGACTGTTAAACTTTCAGGTCATAAAGCTAGATTGACACAGGCAAACAATTAACAATTATTGTAATTCATAATAATTTGTGCTAATACACAAGAGGTATATTTACATTTTACATAAAAGTATTTCTGACCCATTATAGCCACTGGAAAACCAGAAGGATTCAGTGGATGAGCAGCACTGGCCGGAAACACAGCC
Organism: Cnemophilus loriae; assembly: GCA_013397755.1. NCBI lineage: Eukaryota > Metazoa > Chordata > Aves > Passeriformes > Corvidae > Cnemophilus > Cnemophilus loriae. The sequence goes on along the minus strand of VZTF01005561.1, from coordinate 410,230 downwards.
AGTGATCTGGCAGAATGAAGAAAGAAGGAGAAGTAAACAAATTAGAAAAGAGTATTTCAAGGTAATGGGGGGAGTGAGGGTGGGTGACACGGTTTTTTTAGTAAGAGTAGAAGAAACTATAAAACTAAGTAAAGGTAAATCCTCGAAGGTTGTGATGCTTTTAAATTTGCATATAACATACAATTTTCTATTTGGTTCTTTTGATTACAATATATATGTATGTATTTAGGGTAGTTTGAGAGTGCAGGAAAATCAAGAGAAAAAATTGATCAAAGATTTTGTTTATCCTTTAAATAAAAGAAGGTAAGTCATCGTTTTCTGGCAAAAGCCAAAACTAACCTTGTGATTGGTCCTTCACCATCTATTTGGAAGGATTTTTATTTAGCTATTTATTTACTTATTTTTAGTGCAAATATACATTGCCTTTTTTTGCAGCATGGTTCTAGGAATGATTTATGCCTTTTGGGTCTCATGGCATTAGTTTGCATTTCAGAAGGGAAATTTTGTCTGTGTTCCCTCGCCGCTGTAGTGTGCACCCTCAGTCAGCAGGTGCCAGTGTCTGCTTTCTGCAGAACAGAGGGGAAGTTCTGGCAGCATCGGGTAACATTTATTTTGGGCTATGTAGAGAAATAGGAGAGTTCTGAGCAGTGCTAGGTTGAATTAGAATTAAATTTGTCACTTATGAAATTAGTTTCTTGGGTCTTTGCCATCAAACATCTTTGTGAAATGCCAGGGAACTTCAAAGAAATTAAATTCTTGGGAGAACAGAGCATGCCATACAGCTCAGGTACATTGTTGTGATTACAGAAGCCTTTTTTTTTTCCCTGAAGAGATTATGGAGTTATATCCTCTTTCCAGGGTTTTCATCCTGAAATTAATTTTTTGCTGTGGCCTTTGAGGAGAGAGAGAAAGAGAGAGAAACTTCTTAGTAAAACAGCATTCAGTTGTTTGACTGGTTAAAGAGCTGTGCTACCAATACAGAAGTGGTTGCTCATAACTTACCAGCATGGCTTTAAATGCCAGTCAGTTGTGAGCTCTGTGATGGAAGCAGATGCCTGAAATCACATTACACACAGCTCTGGAAGGGTCTCCAAAGTGAATTAAACAGGCTGTACCAGTAACAAAGTATACTGTGTCATTCATAGTTTCATTTGCAAAAACAAGGCAATAAGCCACTGAAACAGAGCCTGTCTTCCATGGCAAACTGGGAAAAAAAATAGGTACCAGTGCTGTTGTGAGAAACCAGTGACAATGCAGTTGTCTCTTACTTAGCCTGCATTTGTGTCACATCATGAAGAGGAGTCGCCTGGCCACGTACACTCAACAAACTTAGACTTTTGTAGTGATGATCTTCTTAATTCCATCTGCATGGGGCTTTTCCTACTTTTTAGTACACTTGATATGTAGACAATGAAATACATTTATTTTTTTAAATACCACTTCTGTAAATCTTTTCCTTCGATTCCTCCTTAATTTCCTACATTTTTAGCATAATCAGGGAAGTGGGACAGTGATGAAGGCAGCACACAACAGATCAGACAGACCTGTGGGAAAAGCCTTGTCTTAAATACTTAAAGGGATCTATGTGATCAGACTTTGAAGTTTTGAAGGCAACCTTAATCTTTTTTAATTTAATTTTTTACAATGTCAAGTCAATCTCTTAAAGTGTAAGCAATCTTAGTCACATGAAAAACATGTTATAAAAGCGGCTTTCACAGGTTGCATCATTTTTTCTAAGAACTAATTCTTCATGTCAGCAGTTGTTAAGATCTTTCCACTTGGATCAGCTGTCACCTTATAAAAGTATTTAGTTTTAAAATGCTCTTGTGTCTTCGACTAATGAAGATCTTGTCTAGCCTAGAGATGTCATGTTCTTTTCTGATTTGTTTCTTTTTTTGCTCCTTTGTTTCTGTAACATGGCTTTTTTTCTCAGCAGCTTCATCAGTAATAAGTAACATCTGAGTGAAAGCAAGCCATTTAGTTCAAATGAAAATCATGCTTTCATTTTAAAGTAATAATTGTGTGTGTTTTGCAGTATAAGTCTTCCAGAAAGAGTTCAAGTGGAAATGAAAATGATGAGGTGAGATGTAGTAATTGTGTGAAATATTAAGAAATAAATTTATTCACTTGTATTTTTTGAACAAATTAACTTTGCATACCAAAGCCATAGCAGAAATAACTATTATACTCCTTTATTTGAAAAAAAATGATCGTGACTGCCTACTGGGGAACAGTAGGACATTTGCTTGCTTTGGTAATAGCAAAGTTAATTCACCCATCAAGCAGAGGTGATGTAAAACTAAGATTTGACGTAAACAGCGAACAGTGGTTCCTTGCCTTACCTATTTCAAAATTTAGTTGCTGCCAGTTTGTAGCATACTTGAAATGTTACATGTCTCGTGTATTTCATAATTTCATGTTTCTTGTTAAATCATCGTTTTCATTTTTATAATTTCATGTCTTTGATTTCTTTTTAGCAAGACAGTGATAATACTAATGTGTCTCCACAGTCTCCTGTGTCGTCTGAGGTACAAGTTTGTGGGTTTGTTTTTCATTCAACAAACATTGCTTTGTGTTCATTGCTGTCACCAGGTTTTTCATGCAGAGGCAAAGCTGTTAGTTTCCTTTGAAATTACAAGTATTTCATCATAGTAAAAATTCAAAAACAGATAGAAACTAGAGACAGATATTACAACTTGTTTTACCTTTGCAACTCTGATCTCCCCTAGAGTTCTTCCTTTTGACTGCTGTGAGGAAAGGTGCATTTCTTTGTCTCCATTCTCTTTCCTGATGAAGATACTAATGAAACAAAAATCAGATTTGCCATATTTGATAGGCCTTCCTAAGTAAGACTGTTCTTCAGGGCACATAGTCACTGAAAGGATTTAAAGCTTGTGGTTTAGTACTTAATACATCACCAGGAACCCAAAGGTGCTGACACTTCTCAAGGAGTTTCATCCTTTTCAGTCCTGGGTGTGACCTTTGTGGTGCAGCCTTCCAGCTTCATTCAGGGATGGCTGTCCCTGGAGTGTCACTGTGAGAGCACAGCACTGCTTAGCTCAAAATAAAGCAAACATTATTAACATTTCCACCTCATGTCAGTAAGGAGCCTGAGAGAGCAGAATTAGAACATCTCCCAAAATACAGTGAAATGAGTTGAAACAAGGATATCTCATGTACATACCAAAATATTGAGTGCATTTCTCTTTTTAGATGGTGAAATGAGAAAAACCTGGTCTTCATAGTTGGAAATAGTTATTTCTTAAGAAATATTTTGGTGCTAAGCATCGGGAGAATATTTGCATCTGCTTACAGCTGGCTTAAACTGTTCACAGAATGGTTTGCAGTAGTTTGAAATGTTTTGCAATAGATTTTAGATAATCTGGTGCTTCTTTTCTTTCTCATTATGACAGTTTTATCTCTATGTAGTAAGGTTATGTTCATTCGGCTTATTTTATATTGTCCTCTTCAAAAGAATGTTTTACAGTTAAGCAGAAGGGCTCTCCTTATGCAAGAATAATTTAAACAGTATCTTGACGGGAACAAAAGTTCTTTCTTTTAATGAGTGGGAAAAAATTGACTTAATCTCTTTTAACAGGATTATGAAAGGACAGATAGTAACACTCACGGTCCATTTGGTCTCAAACCAAGGTCAGGTAAGCTGCTGTTCTCTAACACAGTGTGTTTATTTCCCAGGCTGCAAGAGGCAGTAAGCATAGCAGATGTCACAGTACAGCAGTTCACTCAATTTACTTATCACTGCATACTGGGAAAGGCATAGACAGCTGCTTTGGCAAACAAATAATTGGAAGCTCCTCAAGTTGCACAGTGGGTTTTTTTTGGTTGGTTGGTTGGGTTTTTTAAATTTTTTTTTCCACTCCTTTATTTTTGTGCATATTTAGTCACTGTCAAAGAACAGGGAAACAGTAAACAATTGTTCTTAAGGTTTGATGGCTTAAAGACTTTATACTTGATTAAAAGTAAAACACAATGAAAATACTTTCAAAGCTAGATTGAGATGCTTGAAGAAGTGCAAATGGAGTTGTATGTCCCAAACTGATACTTCAGTATTGAAGTCACTTGTGTCTGCATATTTTCTAATTACCCATTTACACTTAGGTAAGACGATCTCTGCCTTTTATTTGAAAGATGTTTCATAGGCAGCATCCTTTACAGCAGCATGCTTAAATATATTTGTTCTTAAAAGTTCTGCAGTTTTTTTCCTAGTTTTATCCTCAGCTACAGATACTTAGTTTTTGAATGTTTTCAATCTGAATTCTGCTGACTGACTTCCCTCATGTTTGGTAGCTTTCAGCCGTGCCTCACGCCAGGACTATGGTGCAGTGGATCCTGGGTTTACTATGAGGAGGAAAATGGAACATTTAAGGGAAGAAAGGGAACAAATCAGACAGCTTCGTAATGTAGGTACCATTACTCACTACGTGGGTGCAGTGCATTTAGTTCGCTCTGTACCACAACTTAAACCTTTGTTTTAAAGGCCTCCAAATTGTTGCAGTTGTACAAGGGCATCTCTGTAGTGGTATTTCTTCCTAAGGAATTTCATGTAACAGGCTACACTGGTACTGGTTTGGGTCCAACTAAAATACCAACTGGGAACTAGTTGGGGGTTTTTTCTTTCTAAAAAATAAAATGAAATTAATTAATTTTTTTTTCTGAGGTTTTAAATTTTCCTAGGGAGACAGTAAATCTGCTTGTGTTTGCTATTGTTTGACTTGAGATCTGAAGAAAAATTATTATTGTTTTCTGAACAGCCAAATGCTTTTTGAGTGTAGAAAGTTGCTACAAATTACATAATCCTGAATAGGATCTACATTTCAGATTTCCAGTAAATTGGTTTTTGTGTAGTTCTGTTTTCAAGGCATTTAACAGTTAAGAGTTAACTAAATCATACGTAGCTACTCTGCTTTTCAGGGCAGTGCTAATTTGTGGTGTGACTTCTGTGAAGGATGTTTGTTTTGTCTGTTTCACTTCCTGAACAGTGAAGTCCTGTTGTTGGGGTAGGAAAAATCACTGTTTGCCTTCTCTGTTTTACAACACAAGAATGAGCCCTTGGCCACCCCAGCTTAACTGTCATCTGTGCAAGTGGATTAGCCTTTCCTACAGTTGTGTTCCCTTCTTTTGTTTTCTTCCTTCTCTTAAAATCCTTTATGGGTTCAACTTAGAAATTCTGCCCACTAAGCACTGATGACATATTCAGCGTAACACTTCTGTCCTTAAGTTCTGTGCTTTCCTGTTATGAGCAGTGAGTTCATTGTATGGGCTTGAGAGCTGTGTATTCTGGTTGCTGGCAGAATGTCTTGCTCAATGTATGTTGTTGTGTCATTTAAAAAGACCCCACAAAATAACATAAAACCCGAGAAAAACCCAACTATACAAACAAAGCGAACACAGGGCCTATAAGGAGAAAAGGATATTTATACTGAGTAAAGTGTAAGTTTATTCCATTTGCTTCACTTTAGTCTTAAAACGTTCCTTTTAAACTTCTACATGCTTTAAAACACCCTGGATTTAAAATGAAAAATTAGCTAATGTTGAGAGTAACTTACTTATGGCCTTTTTCCTAGAATCTTGAATCCAGGTTGAAGGTAATTTTGCCAGATGACATTGGAGCAGCGTTGATGGATGGGGTGGTTCTTTGCCATTTAGCCAATCACATAAGGCCGCGTTCTGTTGCCAGCATTCACGTCCCATCGCCAGCAGTGGTAAGGCAGAAGTCATTTATCTTATTTTTGGTACATCTTACATGAAAACAAGATTTTGAATTTCAGTGCTAAAACATCGTGACTCATGTTTACTATATTAATTTGCTGCATTACTTTTTTTTTGGTTGGTTGGAGACGAGGCTCAGAAGTTAAACGAGCATTAAACGAGGCTCAGAAGTTTAGTTTGAGAGCTGTTTTCCTCATACTGAGTCCTCATGGAATGTGTCTTGTGTTTTAGTAACTGTAAATGAATTTACATCAGAAATATGCAGTCCTTCATGAATGTCTGATGAAGATCTAATATCCTGTCTTCACAGCCTAAACTCAGCATGGCAAAGTGCCGAAGAAATGTTGAAAACTTTCTTGATGCTTGTAAAAAATTGGGCGTTCCACAGGTACACCAATTGCTATATTGATTTATTAATAACCACAGAAAATGTCAGCAAATACTGATGTTGGGGGTTTGGGGTGGCTTTATTCAGGGAGCAACAGGCATTACAACACTGACCAGAGAACTTGAAGATTTGAAGAGAAATTCCATTTCACTATGGGGTGAACTTGAGGAAGCTACTTTATGGGTTTCTAGTCAGTTCTTTATAGTAAAAGTAACACTGACCTCCTTGTAAAATAAATTGTCATCTGAACAAAGGAATGGACTTGAGAGGGCGATGTTTTATTATCTGAAAGTCCTGAGTTTAGCAGCTCTCTTTGGCATGAATTCAGTCTGCCTAGGAAATACCCTGCACTTACAGAAATCTGTAGCCTGAATGATTGGCTGTCTTTTTTAGCATGGCTGTAGTTGTAGTTCATTACTTGTGCTTCTGTTGCCCAAGTTTATCCTCTTACCTCCTTTGATGAGGGGAAAACACTTAAAAAGTCAATAATTTCCTGCATATTATGAGACAAAAAATTCCCTTGATCTTTTTTAGTGCAAGAAGAAAAGTAGTTCATAGATTTAGAAGCTGGTTTACTGCTCTGCCATAGCTTCTGTGTAGTGTGGAGCCACAGCCCTTTTAGAAGCTAGAGATGCTGAGATTAACTCCTGAGTTACTTGTAACACCAGCTGGCAGATGGGAAGATTGTCCAGCTTGTGCTGAATTTTGAGACTGAATGATGACTTTATTGGAGAACGGTTCATTATTGAGTCTATCAGCACTTCTAAGTTATCCCAAGGGAAAGATTGGTAATAAGTCTACAAAACAGGGGAAGAGGGAAGAAGACCACTGAGCCAACAGCACTCACCAGCTTGTTTTTCTTATGCTGCTTATGAAAAGAAAGTCCTTTACTTTATGAATTTAGCCGTCTTTTATGTATGTTCTGATGCTGTCATAGTTTAACACTTTAAACAGATCTGAACTATAACAAGTTTCTGCCTGTTCTGTTACTGTAGAGAACTCCGTGTGAAATTTAATGCCAAAGGTGTTCTCTCTGCAAGTGTCTTTGTGATGTGTGTGGCTTCAGAGAATGTGTTTGTTACCCGCCCTGGGGACAAAGGCATGGAACTGGTTAAATGTGCTGTGTTCTTTTGCAGGAGAGACTTTGCTTGCCTCATCACATTCTGGAGGAAAGGGGTCTGGTGAAAGTTGGCCTCACAGTTCAAGCTCTGCTTGAGTTGCCTGCGTTGAAAGTATCTCAGCTTTCTTCCATGTGACACGACTTCTTGGCAGCTAGACAACTTGCCATTTGCTCTATTGATATGGATTGCTCTGAGGCAGTTCAGCCTCCTACACGGGAACACCCAAGCCATCAAAAACTAAAATCTGTCCAGATGCTGTAGAGAGCCTTACTTTGGAGCTGTGTGTGAAAACCTTGGAGTCAGTTCACAGTTAAAAGAACATACCTATTCTTTTTCTTTTTCTTTTGTAATTGGATGTACAAAGAGAATGTGGTAGCATCAGGTTCTCTTTCTAGTTAAGTTAAAAGCTGCCATTTAACATCTCAGTGTTAGAGTTAAATGCTGGATTTCTTTTTTTACATTGAAAATGTTGTTTGAATTACTTTTGGAAGTACAAAGCACACCCCCAGTCACTTTAATTTTTCGAGTCAGTCGTTTGATTTAAAGATAAGACAAAAATGTAGCGATGGTATGATGGTAAAAATCTGAGCAACTGATCACTTGTAATCCCCTTTCACTCTCTGAAAGCTTAATATTTGCGTTCTTTGTTTTTGCACTCCTGATTGTAACTTACGCACTTCTTACATTGCCAGTATTGAGTCTGAGTGTATGGTGATTACACAGAACAGGATACAATGGGAAAAGGACACACTTTGAGTTTTTCCAGTCTTCTAGGTTGGTGCCAAATATTTTTTTTCAGTTGTACTGTAGATTGTTTACATGTGAAGTGCCTGTGTAATTGATAACTCTTAATAGTCTTAAACATTTTTGAAATTTCTTTGTTTAAAATAGATAAAATGGAAATTTTTTAATATTTTAATAGTTTTTTTGTAAAATCAGTATGTGAAGATTTAAGTAGTACTTCACATTTTTGATGTTGGGTGTTTTAAGTTTGTTGCACAATTTAATTGGTTATTTGTTGTTTAATAATTAGAAAATACTGTAAATACTTTTTATTTATGATATTTAATTTGATAATACCTAATTACTTTTGGTTTAATGTATTGTTGGACAAAAAAAAAAAGTTGTCTACTTTTCTTTGTTTGGGACAAACAAATACACATGATGAGTAAGACATGAGGACTAGTGATTCATACAGAGTAATTTAGGACATTTTGATAAAACTGCCAAAATCTCAGGTTTACGCTGTGATGTTCAGGATTTTGTTTAATATTGCTCCTGATCTCACATTACATTTTTACAACAGGTATATCCATCATTTAGTTGGGAAGCATCAGTGTTTATCTTTTTAGTGTTTGCAGGATTTATTGTGTAATTTACATGAGTGTGGCATTAGCACACAGGTCAGTTTGTACAAATGTCACTGTGCTGAGACCTTAGATTGATTGATAAATGTGAAAACAAAACATTTCCACTGTGGTGGTTTTTTGAAACTTCTGAGTTCATGTATTTGTTTGCTTCTCCACAAATTCTTGGTGTTTTGAGAACATTTTGAAACCATACACACTTGAGTTCTTCTCTAAACAAGTTGCAAATAATTTCATAGTTTTGATAGTAGACCTGTTCATACTAGTTTGTTCTTCAAGAATAGGTAGCTCAATTAAAAAAATGTTTTGACTGCCACAGATTTTCAGGCTTAGTTATTTTCAGTTGAGGGATATGTTTGCCAAGCCTGGGACAAGATTTGTTTCTGTTCTTTCCAATTGATCAAGACCCCATATAATATAATTCATAAAAGAATGAGGGAGGAGTATTGTGTGTTCTTTCTACTGTAGTCCTTATAGGCAATAGCTGACAGGAAAAATAACCTTTTTCTGATGATAAGTTTAAAAAAAACCACTTGTTTTTAAATTCACTGAAACAAGTCGGTGTACATGTAATAGTTTAAATCCGCTATTGTTCATATAGTGTTGTCTTAAAATGCAGCTTATGGAGAGGCTGGTGTATAAATTAATTTGCAAAGTCCTAGATACAAATCTTAGGTTAGATAAATGTGTGTTAAGGAAACTGGATTGCTTTGACATTTGAAATGTCGTATTTCAAATCTATCTCTAATTGGTTTTTATATCTCTTCTTAATGGTTATTTTAACAACTTCAGTCTCTGTTTTCATTAAAGGCACTATCTGAAAAGTCATGCAAAAACTAATGAAAAAGTTACAATTCACTAAGCAAAATGCTTGCCTGTTACATTTGAAGAACCCAGCCATACAAAAAGAATAAGTCCTTGTCTTTCAATTCACTGTTGTTGCTACTACCAGAGCAAAGTTCTGGTTCAGTGTTAGCCATGGAAGTGCTAACTATAAATGGTCACTTTTAGTTATCTGGACACTAATCTCCACTGCTATTTCACTGTCATATTTTCTGATCTTAAGGTAACTTTTTTCCTTCTTGAACAAATTTTATTAAGTTACATCACAGTGTAAACATTAAGAATTCCCTTGATATGTAGCACGGCAGCTGCTGACTACTTAGGAGTTTTTTAAACTCTCCTTAGTATGTTGAAAACTGGATATGAAACTTAGGTACTCATTTAAACTGAAAACCACTAAAATAACTTTTCTTTTTTTTTTTTTTTTAGTACTCTGAAGGTCTTCTCCACAGACTTGCTAACAACAGTCTTGCTTTGCCATTCCTTGGAAATTATTGTGGCTGCCTTTTTGCTTAAGGGCAAGGATAGTCATGATTCTTCCAAGGCTTCCCTTTTAGCATGGCAAAGGTTAAAGCCTTCAAGCACCCTTGAGAGCAGTCTGAGAAAAGATCCTCTGTGCTTGGATGAATCCTTTTCTCATCTCTAACTGCTTTTACAAATAATAATAATAATCTAAAGCCTTACTAGCATTGGCTTGTACCCATTGTGATTTCTTTAAGAGCAATTTCAAAAATGATGCTAAAAAGATTTGAATTTTAAGTGTTCATTTCCAAGCAGCCTGTGGAAATAGTTGTGTCTTCTCTGTACAAGAATTGGCATACTCTTCTCTTTTCTCCCTTTCGATTCCCAGTATCTTACTTACTTTTTGTTCATTCTCAGATCTAGTTGCATTCATGTTGTTGGTTACTCTGGGCCACTTTCCTCCTTCCTATTTAATTTTTTAAAGAAATTGTTCCAGTGGCATTGGTGAACTATTGTGATTCCAGAATCCCTGCTCCAAATGTTGGCAATGCTTGAGATACCCTTTTTCCATTTTGTTTAGGATGTGATGCCATTACTCAGTACTTCATGTAGCTGATAGGATTCTTAAAAACAGAGGCCTGCTCAGTTCCTGTTGCACTTGTTCAGTTTTCACTGATGACGTGAAGAAAAGTCAACATTAAAAGCTTTAGGAAACTGCATGAACTTTTCCCGACAAACTTAAGAGTTAACTGCAATAATGTGGCATGCACTGTAAATCACAGAGTGAATCAGCATAGTGGCAGGGCTTCTGGCCTTGTGTATTTTTTCTGTGTTTTGTGTCACTGGATGCAGATCACATCAAACTGATCTTTCACTTGAGCAATAATGTCCCAGATATGGTGAGGTCTTAAAGCAGTGACAGTAAAATAATTGTTGTGAAGTGTGGTGTCTTCCCAGAGAGTATCTCAGAAGTGCTTCACATCTGTTCTGCTACACTGCTAATGCAGTGTGCTCACTGGGGCACTGCTGGGGGTGCAGAAACCATCCAGACCCCTGGATCTGGAGGCCTTCCAAAATCTAACCAAGAACCATGAGCATGAAACAGGGAGCAGTTGATTTGAAACAATAAATAACTGACATTAATCATAAGAATTTTTTTTTTTTTTTTAAATCCTAGCCTTACTGAAGGCAAGGCAAGTTTTAGCCTTGACTTCAGTAGATTTTCACCTTTTCGATTTGTGGAACACCTGAGCTGGAGACTTCAGCAAACATGGCTTAAACTTGTTTGATACTGGCAAACTTTAGTGTCAGATTCTTGACTAAAAATAGTGATCTCTGGTAAATCAAATGAAATGGCAGAATGTTATGTGGAGTCATTTAATAACAATTTTCTGATAAGCCAAATACAGTATTTAGATGGTAGGAAAAATTACATTGAAGCGAGATGGGAAGGTGTGTTACCTCAATAAAATTGTAGGTGAGGACAACCATTCATTTTTTACTGCACTAAAAGCTTTATTTCAAATATCATATCATTTAGTGGCAGTTTCCTCAGATTTTGACATAAATCTGTAGCCAAATCCAAACAAAAATGAAGACATCTGTTTTCACTAAAACTGAACTTTCATGTGTCATGTTGGTACTGAAGAGAAGGATGAAGGTCTGGCACTTCTTCCTTCTGCTGATTCCTTAAATGTTTGTTTGAAAGGCTGATTCCACTGATTTCAGCTGAAAGCAACCTGTGGGAGTTTTTAGCACTTCTGCAGATAGGAGATGTGATTTGGTATTGGCAAATCAAGTGTCACTTTTCTCTCACCAAGTCAGGCTAATGTCTGTGTTTCTGTTAGAAGATCTCTACTTGAAAAGCAAAAGCAAATAAACACACCCCAACACACACAAATTTGGAATTTAAAAAATGTCTTTAAGACCAAGAATGGGAAAGTAAAGTATAGTTGTCCAAGCAGAGAGTGCTCTGAGTTGATTCCATGTTGAATCAGTTCACCAGGACAAGTCTTTAGTCTTAGAGAAAGAAGGACGTGTTTTGTAGCTGGGGGACGTGGATACTTGAGTGCACGGAGCTTTCAGGAGAGCTTAGAACAACAAGGAGTTGTCATCTTTGTGTTCCCAGAGGCCGTTTGGTGTGGGTAGCTGTGTCCCAGTGCTGCAGGAGGCGTGGCTGATGGTGCAGAGAGCGCTGCCTGTGCCCAGCCCTGCCTGGGGACCTGGCATGTGCCCCTTGTGGTCCCCTGCCTTTGTGCCAGTGAGGCCTGTGCAGCACAACTGCTGACAGAAACACCTCCCTGCTCTGAAAGAGATGCTGCAACCTGAATAAAAACTCCAAGTGATAGCTTTGAGAGTAATCAATAGTAGATGTTTACTGATATTTAACTTTCACCAGCAGTGGGTGATGCAGCGAGGCAGAGGAAGCTTTTGCTCTGGGAATTACAGACCTTTTCTGATCAAAAATTGCCCCGTGGCTCTGAGCAGGTTAATGTGGCCCTGGCGCACTTCCATGAGGGAATGAAAATATTGCTGGGTTTGTTCCATATGCAACACACTGGGTCATGTGTAATTCATTTACAGACAGAGGGAAAGGTGACCTGTCTATTCTTAATGAGGAATGTTATGGTACAGCTTTGTTTTGTAAAATATGAAGATAAACTTCTCTTTCCCTGTGAAGAAAAATTGTGCTGATCTTCACTGCTTAAATAGGGAATATATGTGATTAATTGAATTTTAGTTGAAACTTGCCACTGCGCAGGAGCAGTTCTGGCTCCTGTGATTGTTACATAATAAAATGCCCTTTGCTTTATTTGTCTTTTAAATATTTCACATAGTACAGTTTCGGCAACATATTATCTTAAAGTTGTGGTTATATGAAGTGTTTGTTCCCTCACTGGGTTTGACCATTTTTTTTTCAGAGGCAAAGGACAGCAAAATTGCTGCAAGCTACCTGATCAGTTTCTAGGGAGGAACACCAATTATCATAAAATTACATATAATCAGTCATTTTTAGTTCAAATGATATATAGCCAATTACATTTTCAAAACAGAATTTTCAGTGTTTTTCACATTTTAGAATCCTAATCTTAAAACAAGCAGAAACCAAAAATTTTTTCCATGGTTACTGTAGTATCTTAGGAAATTCTAAAGGAGAAGAATAGCTGAGACTGACAACAAATTTAATTGTTTTGGAAAAATTTTGATTTTGGCAGTGTTAAATTTGCAGTTGAACTTGATCAGTTTAAAGTCTTTTCCAACCTAAATAAGTCTGTGATTGTAAGACTTCAGTGAGACCAGAATTTCCCTCCAGAGTTTTGTAACTCAGTTACAACGTAAAGTCAGTCATTTAAATTCTTGGTGCTAAGGAGAGTTTCCTCACTTCATTCAAAGTTGCGTGAAATAAGGCAAACATAACTTTTTCTACCATAGTTCTATGAAGGCAAATTGTAAAATAGAGAATATTTGGAAATGCCACAAGGGTACTTTTTTGCTTTGTTCCATTTTAAAATGAGCGAACCAGTGAAATACTTCCAAAATTACTGTATTTGTGTAGGGTTTGGTTGTACCATACCTGGCACGGGAACCTGCAGTAGCTGTTCAGTGTTAATATCTGTTCTGAAGCTGTGCACGACTGCGCTCTTCACGTGGAGCTGTTGATGCAGCTGTGTTTGCTGAAGGGATGTGATTACTGAAGCATTCCTGCAGCCATGGGAATTCCTGGCTGCAGCTGCTCTTGGCCATGGCACCAGCAGCAAGGCAAGGCTGAGATTCCCAGGAGGGGCATACACAGGTGTAGTGAAAAAGGTTGGGTTGGTGGAACACATTGGGAGTAATGTGAATAGTTTTTACTATTATGGAATGTCTAGAACAATGAAACTGTGATTGATTTGCAATCATCACTCAGTTGGTATTCAGTTGTTTTATTTTGTAACTTGTGGTTATAAAACTCAGAAGATGCAATGTAACCAAGTGGTCAATATGTAAATGTGTGCAGAATGTGGCAGAAGTAGTTCTGAGGGCACAGCAGGAGAGTGATTGTTAAAAATAGATGCTCGAATTGTGTATATACATGCAGAATTTTTGATAGTGCAGTTCAATTGATTTTGCATTTCATGTTCTTGTAAAGTGCATCTTTCACACTTTTGAAGATTGTCCACTTGTACTATACTGTATTAAGCCTTTTTTCAGGATTTCCATTATTGCTGGAGCTTCCAACATACATGTTTCATTTGAAAAATGTTCTTACTGTTATTTTTTTTTTGTAAATAGTGTTTTGTATTAAATTTGCATGGATAAAACCCACATTTCCAAAACCAGTGTACATACGCTATGTATAAAATACAAACTGTTTCGTAATTTTCATGTAGTCAAGTTATTCAATTTGGTTTCATTTCAGTTTATATATTTGTAGTAAATAATGAGAATTTGTTGTATGTTCTCTCAAATGTCTGTGTTGTCATTTTGATGGATAAGTGACCTGCCTCATTATGTCAGGAAATACGTCCTCTGACAAACAAAAGAAAAGCTAACTCCTGGTTCAGGGGAGTAGGACACACCCACATACGAAGTATGTTGGGATTTCGGTTTTGACCAACACTGGTGAGAATATGTGAGGATGAAGATGCCTTCATTTGTAGCAATCTTTATACATAACTTTCACACTTCCCTGTGAAAACCACCCAATGTCTTCTTCTAGTGCATATATTTGGAACAACATAGATTTTGGAGTCTTGCTAATGATAAGCTTAAACCAGTACAGAAATTTCTCCCAACAGAGGTGATCTGCTTCCCTCCTTTTCCCTGGGCTGGGTCTGGCAATAGCACAGATAATCTTCTGTGTGGTTTGCAGTCATCAATTGCTTGATCCAGCATTAGGGAAAGAGAACTGCCAGGTTTTGGAGCTGTAGTTAAGTTGGGTTATTCAAATGTAGGTTAACAGAGAATTTTATATGACCAAATTTATTTTCCCTTAATTTCTTTTTGATTATTTAAAGATGTAGACAATTTTAGTCTTAGACCTGAATATTGAAAATAAATACTCTTTTGAGAGATGTTTATCCCTGTGAGACCTCATTCCACACCTGCACACACCCAGCTGCTCTTTGTTTTCTGGTGAGGCACATTTGGGGACTGTAAAGTAGAAATTGAGGAACAGCATTACAAAGAAAGTGAACACCATTCCTTGACGAAAGCATCTCAACAGTTGAAACTTTTTTTTGCAGTTACCAGTGAGGGGTTTGTAGTTGAAATATTCTGTGAGTCTGTTGTTCAGTTTTCAGCTCTGACGAAAACTTTCCTTACGAAAAGGCTTTTTGGATGTTCAAGGGCGATGATACCACGTTCAGAAGCCTCTGTTCCAAGCTGAACTCTGTGAAGTTCAAGTGTGATGAGGAGCAGCTGAGGGAGCTGGGGGTGTTTAGCCTGAAGAAAAGGAGGCTCAGGGGGGACCTTATTGCTCTCTACAACTGCCTGCAAGGAGGGAGCAGTCAGGTGAGGGTTGGTCTCTTCTCCCAGGTAAGAAGTGACAGGACAAGAGGACACAGCCTTAAGTTGTGCGAAGGGAGGGTTAGATTGAATATTAGGAAAAAATTCTTCTCTGAAAGGGTGGTCAAGCATTGGAACAGGCTGCCCACGCCAGTGGTGGCCTGGAAGTGGTCAAAAGCCGTGTGGATGTGGCACCTGGGAAAAGGGTTTAATGGTGAACTCAGTGGCGCTGGGCTAATGGCTGAACTGAGTGGTCTCAGGAGTCTTTTCCAACGTTAATGATGATACAATTCTAAGATGAAAATTAACTCTGTCCCTATTGAAACCAAGACAACGACATACTACCATTTTTATCTTCCGTGAAACTGTTAGAGCTACATTTCCTGCTCTTCAGTAGTCCAGAGATGTTTGTTGCTTTTTCTCCTAATGCATTTCCAGATATTATTCTTCTCCACAGTTAGTGGAAGCTGAAATCCTTTTGCAGCTTGAGTGAGAAATACTGATCTCTTCTGCGTAAATGTTGATTTGTGTTAACAACAATATGATATTCCAGATAGGTATGAATTCATGAGCTGATGTCATGTTGTTTGTTTCATCCACTCCCTTTTGATCTCCAAAATCTCCAGCTCTCGGAAACAGAAGAAAAAGGCAAAGCAACAGCCAACACTGTATTTCCTAGCAGAAGCTTCCAAGTGCGTGAACTTCTGAAGAATCCTTAATAAGACAAACTATCCCACACTCCATGTATTCCCCAGCCCCTAAGAAACAGAAGCAAAAGAAAGCAGGATTATCTCTGAAAACTCTCAGGGGTATAATTTAGAAACACATGAGTAGTGCTGAATTCAGTTCCACATAATGTTTATGTGAAAGCTCTTCTCCTCCAGTAATCATTGCATGATGTCTGTAGCTTGCACTTTTCACTGTGTACCGAAATAGTGTATTCTGTTCTTTCTCCAGTAAAGACATCCATACAGTGATGAAATTGAGATGCTTCTGCCAACAGCGACTATTTTGTATGTTTTGGCTCAAGCAACATAAACATCTGTTTCCCAGGAATATCAGTTTAAATGATGGTTATATTTTTTTCTGGTGAAATGATAGGGGACTTCCCAGAGTTTTCTTCCTCCTGTATATGCAAACAGGATTACAAAAGAGAGGTAGCAGATAGACCACCCCAGTGAATGAACCATAACTTATTACTCAGTGATATTGCGCTTCTGTGAGCAGTGCCATCCTGGCCTGATTAGCTGTTTTTGTAGTATTGCCTCTATATGGCATCATTGAGCCTTATTTGTGTATTTGGGAACTTTGAAACTCCCATTCCCCATTTTTACTTTTGTGAGTGGCTCAGGAGCAGCCTTATCACACAGACAGCTTCTGATGTGTGCTCTTTTTGATAACTTGCATTAACATTTTATTCAAAGTACTTTCATTGCAAATTCAGGAGTTGTGTGATGCATAAGTTGAAATGACAGACATATGAAAGACGTTTTATTTAGGAAAAATACTTGATCCTTGCAGGATTTATGTGCCCCCAAACTGGGGTACTTTTTTT